>JAECWN010000432.1:17712500-17957500 GCA_018150725.1 Drosophila quadrilineata
TAAAATATTTTATTTTTTTTTTAATTTTTTGATTTATATGTTTTATGATTTCTTTATTTGACTCCGCGTGCTTGTTTTCTACATGGAACAGCTGCCCGTTGATCTAAAGTCGGTGTGCGCCACAGGCCTGAGCATCTTTCCAAGAATAGACCCGGAGCAAGAGCAGTCGACGCTGTTTGATACCCAATCGGCGAAAAGTTCGCTTTCGCCACCAATATCACCTGCCGCCAGTTCCTCCGTTACTGCTACCGCCCCACAACAAGTGGCAGTAGTAACGAAAACAGAAAACGAAGAAATTGCACCTGAGGCAAAATCAAGTACAAATACAGCAACAGCTGAAGCACATACCACTTCTTCAATTTCGATATCTAGTCCGAGCTCTCCAACAACAACAGTTGTAAACTCTAGTATTACTACTTTAACAACAACAACAATGACAACGACAGCAAACACAACAATGCCCAACAATAATATCATAGTAAGAACAGATCCGCCAACGGAGGCCTCCCACAATGATACTCGCCAGTCATGTCCGGATCCGCGATCCGTCGCAGACTCGAAATGCGATCAGGTGTAATTTGATTTTTATTTGTTCTTAACACATCAGTCTAATAATCCATACCCATTTCTGTTCTGTATCTATCATGTCTGTCTCGTGTCCGCCGCTCCCCATTCTGCTTGTATGTCTTGCAGCCAGCGAAACGTTCCAAGATTGAGGACAATGCTGGCAAACAACCGCCAAAGCGCAACGTTCGCTCAATGTCAATGGATGAGGTGACGTACAAGATGACACCGTTGGAGGCAAATTCGTCAACTCAAGAAGGCAAAACCAAACGCCGAAGGACCTATACCGCCTCCAAACTGAATGTCGATGATACCATCTATCATGCGCCATTCCGATATGGATGGAAGCGTGAGCTGGTGATTTATGCTCCTCGGGGTGATTGCTCACGCAAGTATGTCGCATATTTATTTCCCGGTAAAAAGCCTTGTCGCGTGATTGGTGACATTGCCAATGTTCTCGATAAGCAAGGACCCTTGTCCTTGGATAACTTCTGTTTTGAGAAGAGACTCTTGGGAGCGAGCCCAGAATTCGAGACGGTGCGCCATGCTCAACCACGTAGACGAAGCTCTATCAAAGAACATATTGTGGCGGAGGTGCCAAAGTCTAAGCGATTGCAACAGGAGGCTCCGATAAGTAACGAGGATCAACCACAAGCACCTCCTGTTCCCGCTCCTGTAGCTGTCGTCGAGTGCGTTCACATGCTAAACGGAAACAGCAATGAGATAACTCCGAGGGCAGCCCAAGAGCATGATCAGCAACAGAACTTACCGCTGTCAACGATCAAGCCACTTGAGGTAAGTCCTTGTTCAATTTTATTTATACAATTTTGCGTTTCAATTTCAATGAAATACGTTCTCTTCAGTCACCACAGCATCGGAGTCGCTATGTGACACCCAGCCATGTCTTGAACCCGATTAACCTTCTGCCAAAACAACTGGTTGAGGCCTCAGAAAACGTCGATAGTTCCAATATTGAAAGGAATCCTTTGCCGACTCCGAAACGTGTCTTACACGTATCGGAGATTGAAGAACCGGGAACAGTGCCACCGGAGAACTTGTTTGATGAGGAATTTCCGCGCCCATTATCTCGCACTCCAATGAGAGTGGTTGTTATCAACAGCCGCAAGGCGCTGGAGGTTTCCGGGGACTTGCCACAATCTCGCCCAAAATTGTGAGTCCTACGAAGGTCCAAACTGTAACTCAGTTTAAAATGTTTTACAATGTATTGTATTGCACACAGAATATGTGAACACAGTTTATTTCAAATTTGTTTTGCTTGTATCAAGATACATGTTAATAATGCCTAATTTATGTCTCTAGAGTCAAGCCAAAGATTCCGGAAGAGGAAGCACCTCCCATTAAGCAACCATTTTCCTTGAACGTCCCAGATAGTTTATTCAGTGTGGCAAACACAACTAATAATGTACTATGTCGCATTTTTAAGTATCTCAATATCAAAGTAAGTTTTATCCATGAATTTAATAATTCAAAATATGTAATAATATATGTCATAATTCATTTTTAGGATATCTCCAACGTGTCGAAAGTGTGCAAATCGTGGACAATGTTGTCCCGTGATCACTCGCTATGGCACTTCATTAAGTTGGATAATATTCAGGTGTGGAATTGGTCATCGTTGGTGAGCCAGCTGTGTCACAAGCGTACACACAAGCTGGACATGCGCGGAGTCATCTTCGAGCACCCCGAGCAGCTTAATCAGGTGGACCTACGTCAACTGAACAAATATTTACGTATTTTACGGACAAATCCCTCCGACGCCCAGTTCATTTCATCCGTGTGCAAGCGTTTGTCCAATCTGCAAGAGCTGCGCATTACCAGCAACATCCAGTCCCAATCACTGATGCTCAATGGCATGGAAAAGATGTTGGGTCTGACAGTGCTAGAAGTTCATTTTACCCCAGGAAAGAATGCTACAATTCATTCCCTCGAGCCGATTTCCCAGCTTATAAAGCTAGAGGAGCTGAATCTGCGTGGTCTTTACAGCATGTCGCATCTCGATTTGCTGCATCTGAAGAATCTGTCAAACTTAAAGACCCTCGTACTAAGCTCATACCAACAAATGCAGCTCACGGCATTCGGAGAGGATGTGCTGCCCTACATGACAAGCTTGCAAAGACTACGCTTTGAGATTGATCCCAGAAAAATATCATTCGATGTGGCAAATATGATTAAAGGACTCTCGTATGAGGGATGTCGTGTCAAACGTCTGGAGCTTATCAATATCAAGGTGGACAAGAAGTTTAATCAGCACCTGAAGGCTTGTAAGTCGATTGAGGAGTTGCTTCTAATACCCAGTTTCCTCCACAATTCGGCCAAAATCACAAGGTCCGTAATGAAGGCCATCAAGGTGAATGCAAATCAACTTAAAAGATTCCAGTTTGGCATAACCTATGAGTTACTGAACGCGACACGAGCCCTGATTAGCCAGCAAGCGGATTGCATTCCAATCGCACTGCCCATTCCTGGTGTACGTCTAGAGGACAAACCATATGTGACGGAGGACGAGATGTCCTATCTTCCAGTCGACAAATTGGTAACCATTCTGCAAAGCCTGATGCCCGACCAGGGTACAGTCACTGTTGTCAAGTTACCCCAGGCGGAGACCACTAACTCAACATTTGAGTCAACATGCGGATCAATTGCTTGACCAGCGATTTTCAACTAAAATCTAGCTCGTCGGAACAAATAAAATCAATTCATTAAATATATTTAATTTGAGAATACGTTAGAAACGTAAACAACCAAATGAAAACAAAATAAAAACACAAAATGAATTAATCAGTAGTATTTTTCAGCATGGGAAAGGGGTTTTTCAATTCCTTTTGGCGTATGGAATAATAGACGCAGCATAAGACAGGAAATATCTATCTTTCTGTATACAGAGAAATGTTTGTGCTTAAATGCGATTATTGGTGAAAAGATTATCGATAAAAACGAATGTCATACAAATGTCCTTATTAGTAAATTAGCTATAATTCAGCCGTATCCTGGCAGTTTATCGCTACTCGTGTCAACGTAAAGTGACATTTGTATTCAACGCTGTAAACGTAAGGATTCAAATTATATAAAAAGGGTTACAAAAGTTATCTAAATATCTGACGGTCAATGAAACTATTAATTATTAAATCTTAATTTATTACTAATATTCTGCGTACATTAAATTATATGTATATTTGTATCAAAAATTAAATATATTTATATAAAACATTAATGTTATTAAATAGCAAGGCTTTGTTTTCGTTATGGTTTCATACAATTCACAAAATATAGGTTTTCCATTTCTCAGATGATTATTCGGATAAACTACATTACTTATAGTAGAGGGATAGTTGATCTTACATTTGACGTATATAGATCGGGATAGTCTAGGATAGATACTAAGCAATTGATTGAAGAGAAGAATATATTAAAGATATATCGATAAAAATAAAAACGTTATAAATTGAATTACATAATAAATTATATAGAAATCGTCGAATAGACTTGGTCGAGTTATAAATTTTCTTTTTTTGTTTCTCCGTATAATGGCATCATATGGTTATAAACGATAAGTGATTTACAAATTAATTAATTAGATGTCATGAATTGAAAAGCGAGAAATCAAATGAATTATGTAAACTGAACAACCTGAATATATACATATATATCGATTAGTTAAGCTCACAAAAAATATATAGAATCTAGTAATGCTACAATGGTTTCTTAATTGTCAAGCATCAAGTGTGCATTGGGCAAGAACATGAAGGAATTGATGGATAGTTGTAGTTGGAAGGATAGTTGGTAGCCACAACTGGAATAGAGGAGTAGGCAAGGGACATGATATTGTGGTTATGACTTAAAGCTTCGTTAAGCATGGTTAATTGTAGACTGCCTTGGGGAAGTAATCGGGCACAAAGATGTGGACAATGATGCCGGTGGCCATGAGGGCGAAGTAAACGATGACAGCCACCCACCAGAGAATGCGCTCCCAGCGACGCACTTCCAGATTCCGTAGCACACCGATGCCAACCAGAAGACCAGCAACAGCGCCCGACAGATGCGCCACATAACCGATCTGGTCATACTGATCGGTTAGATGGCGATAGATAGATGTGCCCAGATCGGTGATACAGAACAAAAGGAATGCCAGCAGCTGTACAATGGCATACTCCATCTCCGAGTAATTCTAAACGGTAAAGGGAAACGGAATTTGAACATGAGTTGACGTGGAGTGTGGATGGTTCTGGGTAAGACTTACCATTATGATGGTGGCAATATGGGCTGTGATGAGGGCATAGACACCACCAGAGGCACCGGCCAAAAAGATGCGTGGACTGGTGAGCGAGGTGCCCATCGAGCCGGCCAATACACCAGCCAAATAGACAAGAGCGACACGCCACCAATGATGCACCAGCTCCAGGGCGATGCCCAGAAAGATCTGTATGATCAGGTTCATCATTAGATGCATGATGCCCACATGCACGAACATATAGCTGAGAAAGCGCCAAGACTCATAGCGCTTGTACGGATTGTAAATGAAGAGTGTGGCGGCCGGTCCATTGGTGCTCTCGCCCAGACGCTGATTGTGATTGGGATCATCTCTGCATGGAAGAGAGGGGTAAACAGTTCGTGAAAGAAATTGGATTCAATGATTGATATTTACTTACTGAAAATAGATGACATCAACAAGAAACATGATGATCTCGATTATCGAGAAGATGACCATGGTGAGTGGTGGCGGGCAAATGGACATTTGTTTCTCGTAAGCGCCATCGGGTTCATCGCCCTCGAGCGGCTTTGGCGGTGGCACCACATACCGGCAGTATCTGGTCAATAGATTGCGTATCATGAGCTTGTGGCGCAACGACATCGCATAAAACTCATCAAAGTCCAAGTGGCCATTGTTGTCCGTATCATTCCTACGGAGGATCTGATCGGCAATGTAGGCCGGAATATCGCGGCAGTAGCCATCCGATATGAGACTCTTCAGTTCGTGGGTGTTGATCAGGCCATCTCGATCCGAATCGTGCTGCAATCAGAATGACAATCCCAGTCAATCAATCAATCAATCAATCAATCAAGTAGGCATTTTGTGACTGTGTCTGTGACTATGATAATGAAATCTCCATCAACAAATATTCACATATTGCAGTCATTTCGAAATCACAAATAAATTCGGAAATATAAAATTTTTGGTTTCTTAAAAAGGACACTGGACAGCAACAAACAAAGGACAATGCTCTTTACAATGCTGATGTTCATCGTGCTGATCTTGGCGGCCATCTACATTAGATGCCCCATGTACAACCACCGAGAGCGACGAGTGCCAAAGGACTCACCAAGGACACAACCGACGGATAAATGGCATGACGTGCTGCCACCCAACGCAATGGAAGAGTTCCTCTGGTGCCAGGAAGCTCACAACTACAATCGCATCTGCGAGTGTCGTCAACGACTTTTCAATCTGGAACAGATCAAGGCACAATTGGAGCTAAGGTTGCTGTTAGGTCGGGAACCGCAACACTATTATGATGCGGAATTCGAGGAAACCGACAGCCCCCTGCAATTCAAGGATACCCACGAGGAGGAGGGTGATCTAATGGCGCATTCCAAATCCATTCGTATCTACACTCCGTTCCGAAACTAAACAAAAATTCTGATTGCGTTCTGCCGGCAACATTTCGAAAATTTCAAATCAATCCATTGAAAAATAAAATAAAATTGAATACTATAAATGAATAGAAATCTCCAACGTTGTATGGATTGGTCAATTGACAGCATTATGACATTGCCACATGTTGCAACTTGTCACTTGCAACTGGTTTGTCGCTCACACCAAATGCTACAGTGGCAACCTCCTGCCATATAAGGTCCTGTCCTGTCTAGCAAACAACTCTCAATCATATGCCCAAAATAGTAGCAACAGTTGCAACAGTTGTTGAGTAACTGTTGAGCAAATCGGTTAAGGGGTGGAGGGTGGAGAGAAGAGTTTGTAGTGCACTTATGCAATAATTGCAATAAAAATACATACCTATGTATGTATATAATTCGATTCTAAAAGTAGATCTATAATCTTTCATCTATTTCAGCAATTGTATTAAGTTATTGATTCCTTCTTGTTAATCCTTCATATACATATGTATCTACTATAACTTTATCTACAAACATTAGCCAATTGTGGGAGCTATTGGAATTAGTGGCGAGTAATGGCATAAAAATAGTCATCGCGATAGTATCGTTGACTCGCATTCGGTTTAGGGCTTACAACTGCATAGATTAGGGTATATAGAAATATATGTATGTACATTTGTATGTATGTATATATTCTCTAGGGTATAGCCATATTATGACTAATGTGTCTAACAATACAATTCAAAGTTAACCGTCTGTTTGCACAATTTCAACGCCGCAAACAAACTGTGCGATAGTTTTATTGAGGAAGGGGTGGAATGGAGGGGGCGGGGATATGTAAGTTAGAGTAGCTGAGCACTCGTGCATTTGAGCACTTGTAGATGTGTTTAGATATAATCGAAAACCAAGCCAAAGACAGCGAAAAACAAGAAGAAGCCTATGCCTGTGTGTGTGTGTGTGTGTGTGTGTGTATGGTGGGGTGGGGTGAGGTGGGATGGGTTTACCCACCAAATAAAAGGTGAAGTGAGTTGAAATGAGGTGAACTAGTGACGAGGTGAGCTGCTTGTGGGGAGTAGCTGAAAGCAAACATATCAGAACATGTCTTATTCACAATTATTTGTAATTGCCATAAAAGCCAACAATATACTGTAAATGTGTATGTTTAAGGTCATTAATAGTTTAATTTTTATTTATTTTTTTTTTTTTTGTTATTTTTTTGCATTGTGCGATACTAGAAATGCTGTTCGTCGAATCACGAAGATAAGATTACACGTAAACAGCAAATTCTGATATTGAAACGAAACGTAAGCAAAGAGAGAGAGAGAGACATATGCAGAGAGAGGGAGAGACTGGAAGAACGATAATTAATAAATCCAGTTACACCAGAATGTTAAATTATGCATGTATTTATCTAAATCAAAGCACGGTAAAAACTAAAGTTAAGGAATGCTAATGAATGATAGAGAAACCGACAGAGAGAAAGATGAAGAGAGACGCACAAACTGCCTAAAACACGAAATGATGAAATGCAATTTACATACACACGCACACACATTAGTTGCCAAGGGCCAATGAACGAAGAAAAGTGCCGGCAACAGCAGCAAACGCAAAGAGAGAGAGAGGGAGAGAGAGGGAGAGCGGATCGTAGAACAAGAAGAACAATAACAAGTCAGATCCAGAGCTGAATGTGTTGGCAAAACAAATAGAATGGAATGTTGTGAATTAACAGAAGAAGAGAGTAATATATGTATATATACAGTTGTTGAATTGAAATATCTAAACAGGTAGTATTATGATTGAGGTGAAGAGTATCTATTTGTGTATGTGTGTGTGTGTGTGTGTGTGTAAAGGGAGCGGCAGGAAGGCAAAAATAAGACAGCACATGATAATGCCTGGCAAACAATGCTAACTTATTAAACGGCAAGTGACTAAGAGCAGCAACAACAACAACAACTGGCTGCAAAAACAACACTCACACAATGGACTACTACGGGCAACAAAAACGACGAAGTACGAAATCCCCCTTCTTAATGAAATACACACACATGCATACCTACATAACATGGTCTCTCTCTCTCTCTGTCTGTCTCTCTGCTGTGTGTTTAGGTATGAGTACTTTTAACCGGTTTCAATGTTCTTACTCTCCACTCTCTCTTTATCTAACTCTCTCTCTCTCTACTTCTACTCGGCGTTTCAGCAGAATTCTTCTTCTATACGTTAACATTCGTCTTGGTTTTTTGCTGTTGCTGCTTTGCTCTGATCGTACTCCAGCAGCAACAACAACAACTGCGAAAAGCACACAGAACACAACAAATATGTATGTTTGTATGCAAAAAAGTGTGAAATTGAATGAAGACAGACAGCAGACGTCGCAAACTGCAGCAGCCCAATGGATGTTGTTGTTGACGTTGTTTTGATGTTCGAGATAAGCTCGTTGCTTTGCATTGGCTTCCTAACACCCTCTCTCTCGTTCCCACACTTAATAAATATATGTACATAAATATGTATGTATGTATTTGTGTATTTCCCTTTGCGCGCAGTCGCAGCAGCTACTTGTGGTAAAAATAAAATGCGTGACAATGTGCAATGAATGAACGAAGCAAATAATGTTTATCTTGGGGTAAAGGTCGGGGATCGCTTGAAAATGCAACGAATGAGTCATGCACCCAGCTCGATAATGGTTCGCCTTTACTTTCACCAAATGGCCCGAAACAAACACAGATGGAGGGAGTTCACTCATGCAAAGACAGACAGGCACAAAGTACAGTGGTAGCTAGCTGATGCTAATTTGGGGAAATGGGTATAAAGTGCACAGTGTGCCGATTTGTGACGTACCTTGTCGAATACTTCGCGCATCTTGCGACGATCCTCTGGCTCTTGAACGCCATTCGTCTGATTCAATGGTATTTCCTCCATATCGATGGTGTCTTGTCGCAGCGTCGGCGGTCGTACTGGACGCGATGCCGGCGATCGTCGTTCTACTGGTATATTTGGGTAAAGGCCATTCTCGACGTCGCGCTGCTGTTGCTGCTGCAGCTGCTGAGCGGGCGTTTGGCTTTGCTGCCGTAATACTGTCTTTGTCGTTGGCATTGCTAACGCTAACTCTCGCTCTCGCTCTCGCACTCGCACTCTCTCTCTCCCTACTACGAATTATTTTGCGATTGTGTTTTATTTGTTCTGTCGCCGAGGCTCGTTGTTTGTTAGCGGGTTTTCAATGCAAAGGCCGCTCTCGGATGTCTCCTTCTACCAATTGGCCAATGCGATGAGGGACGACTGCGACACTCAGTAATAAATTGTGCTTCGACTCATGCTTGTGGCTTGTTTTAATGATAAGATTAACTTTGGCCCATAAAAATCATTTGACAGCAATGAAATGCAATTGGGCAAACACAGCACCGCACAACACAGTAAGAGTAAAGAAATAGTTGCACAAAAAAATAAATAAAAAAATATTTAGAAACCTATTATCACGCAAAACAAACAAGAATTCGATGACGAACGGCGTCGAGAAAAAAACGCGTCCGCACAGCAAGCTCAGTCGTAAAAGAATGAGGAGTTGAGAGACAACTGGGGAGAGAATAGCGCCGTTAAGGTGGTACATTGATTTCACTTTGTGCATTTTATGTTAACTCAACATGGCTCTGTTAAGTTCGCTCACAGTATGAGCAGCAAGTTATTGGAGGAGTTATTCTGCAACTCAGCTTTTTGAATCACAGTGGCATGAATGCAGTAACGAACATTTAAAATACAAATTGGATTATTTTTTGTCAGTTATTTGTTTGCCGCGTTTATTTAGGTATTTTGTTTTATATCGTACAATGTTAAACCGTGCCTGTTTTGTATTGAATGGTTGTTGTTATTGCTGTTGCTTTCTTGTATAGTTGCTTTGCTCTTATATGTATTTCTCTGTAGGCAATTCTTTGTGTTTTTCATTTGCTTGTTTCATTTGTTATTCAGTTTAATACACCACACACATACATACAATTTGCTAGAGTAGTATAGATTTCCATTTTCCTTTGTTTTCTTTTTTTTTATTAATTAATTTTCATATTTATTTGATTTCTGTTTTCAATATGTATAAATAAAAACTTAAACAAATTTACTGCACACACATTTTATATACCTTGTCTACTACAAAAAAAAAAAATATTTTTTTAAATATATATTTTATATTTATTTCTCGTTTGATGTCTTCTTCTATACTGGTTGCATCTCGTTTAGAATCTTTCATTGTGTAACATAGTTCCATTGTTTGTTATTTCTTCATCATTTCATTTCATTTCATTTCATTTCTATTTTGTTTCGCTAAATTACTTGACGCCGTGTTGTCGCATTATTTATATATTGATTTACTTAATAAAATTTTGTTGCAGTGTTCAACAAATGTTGCAGATATATATTGGAATATATCTATCGATTTAGTTTCGTTATTAATTCAATAATCATGCCTAAAATGTTTACTTTGCTCTCGCTATCCTTCCATACATTTGTTTGATTCTAAATCTGTTTTGCCTTCTTTGATTTAAATAATTAATTACAACAACATTTAATTTTGTTTGCTTGTCGCTTAATCTAATGCGTTGATATTTTAATATTAAATTTTATATCGTTTTTGTTGATTTTCTTTTCATTTTTTTTTATACAGTGCTTCATTTAACTTGGACTATGCTATTTTCAATTTGTTTTTATTTGTATTACTTTTAAATTACTTTGCTTTGCTGGCTGAATTTGTTTATAATTATTATTATTATTATTTGTAATTTATTTTGGATTGTGTTTTGTTTTGTTTTTCCTTTCATTTTATACTCGTAGTATTCTTAACTTCTTTGTTTTATTTGGCAATGACGTACTGATTTTGTTGTTAATTTCTTTTCATTTGCATTACATTTTAATATTCAGTTTTTCAATTTGTTAAAAATTAATTCATTATTTCTCCATATACATATACATATACATATACATAAACATATATCATATACATATACATATATGTGTGTGTATATTTGTTTACTCGTATTTAGTATATAGTATGTATATTTATATGTATAAAGTAAATAGATTACGTAATTGCAACATTCGCTTGCATGCATTATTATTATTAATATTATTCTTTTTTTTTTATAATTTCCCCCCCCATTCACTTCATTATGGACTCGACAAATTTCTTCTCCTTCCTTCACCATATTCATGTAGTTTTTCTTTGCTTTCGATATCGTTTCGATTTGCTTTTGTTGTTGTGGTTTCTTTTTACAGATTTAAATTTTTGTGGAATTTTTAAGGAAATTCTTAACATAATTAAATAATTAAAAAAAAAAAATTATATATAAAGAAGAATATCGTAATATTCGGTTTTAAAATTGAATAACAATTTTTGTGAACAGAGTTGAAAAAAATTTATATATATATATATATGGTTAAAACTGAGCAAATTTTTGACAATTTGCACAAACAAACAAATATACAAACTACACAGTATACATTCATACATATACATATAGTATAAAGTATATATTATATAAATAATACGAGTATGCATTTAGTGGGAATGTTTTGGGAAACGAGGACACAGTAAAGAGGTATCGTAATTAAGTAAATAAGTGAAAAGGACGACGATGTCTTCGGCACATTCTTTCCACATGGCTGAGTTTGCAAAACACAAAAAAAAACAAAAAAAAAAAAATTAAACTATTTACAATGAATGTGCCCCGGGCTGTGTCCTGGGGGAGTGGGGAAGGGGAGGGGTGTCGTAGGTTTCAATTATGACTCTTCACGATTGTTGTGCACCCACTGGGCGGGCACCCATTGGGGCTCACGTTCCAGGGAGTTGATCTCGGCGAGCAGCTGATGATACGCCCGTTCCGTGTCGTTGTTGATGATGATCATATCGAAGAGGTGTCCCCAACGCGCCTCCATGTCCCGTGCCGTCGCAATGATGTCCTTCAGTTCCTCCTCCTTCAAAATAAGACACATGCAATGATCAGGTTCTCAAGCAACTAAGCAATCTCAAAGCATACCTTAAATGGTTCCCCATTGCGCAACTTCTTCTGTCGCAACTTATCCAAGCTAGGTGGCGCCACCAGCACCACATACGGTTTCAGATCGGAGGCGCGTAACAGTTTCAAACTCTGCGGATGCAAATTCAATACACAAATCTTGCCGCTGGCAACAACTGTGCGTATGGCCTCCAGGGATGTGCCTGTAATCCAAATATGAAACGTTTAAGAATGATAATCCAAAATTAAAGAGCCGATGGCGGACATACCGTAATAGGCCTTCTCGTATTCCCCATGCTCGACAAAGCGACGCGCCAAGATGTCCGCCTCGAATGCCTGCCGCGTTATGAAATGATAATCCACTCCGGGCACTTCCCCCTCGCGCCGAGCACGTGATGTGTCTGCAAAGACGAAAAATATGGCGAAAGGTATTACAGAAAGAACCAGGAGTTTCAGTTGGGGAGTTTACTTATAGTTTGTGTGATGCCAACTATGATTTTGTAAAGCAAGGATAACCGCGAAAATAGGTTTGTTTTAGAGATAAATAACCTACATTTTGAATGTTACTTTTCTCAACAAAGAATAACCTTATGATAGGTTAAAAACCTTAAAAGTAGGTCGCAAAAAACAACAGAAAAAAACTATAAGTATAATTGGCATCACTATTAACGTGCGTGAAGTATGCGAGAGAGAGAGAGAGAGTGAGAAAGAGGTCCATCAGCAATACGAGTCGAAGGAACATGGGGAATTTATGGGTTTATTTTACATTGCTGATGATCTCTACAAATAAACGAGGTTAGGGGTTAGGGTAATGCTCTAGCAAATGCGTTATGAAATTGCTTTGCGAATGCTTTAGCTATACCCTTGCCCGCCGCTCTCCTCTGCTTCTCCTCAAGCAAATAGAAAACTATAAAAGGTGATAGATAGAGAAAGAGAGAGAGATAGAGAGTGAGAAGTATAGGTTTGAGGTTTTATAAAGGTTACTACTACTACTTACGGGGTACCGCTGCCGAGAAACGTTCCGAATCCGCCATGAGACGCTGCCTCAATTCGTGCCGTCCAATGTTGGGCGGACCGATGAGAACAATGGGTCGCTTATGCGTGGCACGCGGATAGTAGAGGGCGACCTCCTCATACGTGAGTATCTCCTCGGGGTCCGTCTCATCCGGTGCGGTTGTTGCATACAAGGGATACCTGCAAAATTCAAATTGATGCTGATAATTTCTATGGTGTTCTATTGTCGAGGAGGACAGTTGTAGTTACCCCGCTTCGGAGCTGGCCTTCTTCTTCTTCTTGCGGCCTTTGCGGGCACAGAGGAGCGTGGCACCTTTGCTGGCGGTGCCATCCTTGCCGCGCGAACGCGCCAGACCCGCCTCCTCGGCAATGGCCAGCTTCATGGTCTCACGCTGATGCTGAAACGATTGACTAGGTATGAGGCCGGCCAAGGTTTGATCCTCCTCGCCCTCGCGGTACGCCTGCCACCAGTTGGGATCCTCGCGAGAGATCACATGCAAGACATCGCCCTTCTGGAAGCTGATGCCCAACTCACGGCACGGTATATATAGATCGTCCTCGGGATCATAGTCGAAATGCGCACGCACATGCAGCACGGCGGTATCCCGATGCGCCATCCCGCCGCCCACATGATGCATGCCGGCCAGGCCACCACCCAGACCCATGCCCATGCCAAGGCCGCCGCCAGGTGGTGGACTGCCCGCTGGCACAATCAGGAACGTGAGCGTGCCCTGCATGGCGCCCAGCAAAGCGCACACCTCGTTCACCGTCTTGCCGCGCAGCTCCTGCCCGTTCACCTCCAGTATCTCGTCGCCTTCGTGCAGCAGACCGGATTTCTCGGCGGCGCCGCCACGCACAATACGCCCAATGACCACCGCCTCACCCTCGTTGCGGACGGTAGCACCCAGCGGCTCTGTGGACTTCTCGATCTGTATGATCCGTATGTTGTCGTTCTGGTCGTTCAGCGTGCCAAAGCAGCCGCTCATGCCCGGCGGCGATTCACCGCGTGCCGCCTGCACGGCCATCGGCAGTGGCATTGCGCCGCGCTGCGACATCGGTGGCGGTGGCTGAACGGGCGGTGGCACAACCGGCGGCAGCACAGCCATGCTTCTGCTATTCCCGGCTGACTTGGTGCCCGCCACAGGACTGCTGTGACCACTAAGTGTGCCCGTCGCCGTCGCCGCCGCTGTCGCCGTCGTTGACATTTCTCGAGGCGTTGGCGTTGGTGTCGTGCCCGTTATGGGCGATGGCGTTGCATCCGTATGACTGGCGATGCGATCGTGGGCCAACAGGAGACCCTCCATCTCGTGGCTGGTCAACAGATTGCCCAGCTCAATGGCAGCAGCTGTATTTGATTGCGTCAACAGTTCCACGATCTCCTTCTGCAGCCCCAGCGCGCTCACATGCAGCGGCCCCGCCACCCGCGGTCGTCGGCGTTGCAGCACCGCGCTCCTCGCGGCCAACACATGCGCCACGCTGGCACTCGCCAGCACGCTATGCGCCGCGGACACGCGACCGGCCAGCGTGCTAAGACCGCTCTTCGACAGCTGAGCCTGCAGACGGGTCAAGGCGGCAATCAGCTCGCCATACCCTACAAAATACAATAAGGAATGTACATAAGTTATCGTCTTTCTTTCATACCAACCCCTTGACAAAATCTTCAAAAATTTTAAACAATTTCGATCCCGATTTTGTGACTCCAATCGATTCTAGGACTCATAACTACCATTTTGCATTTTATTTGAGGTGTTTCTGGTAAGTTTTTTCCGAGATATGCCCAAAAATGTGACGACGAAATCGCAAATGGATGTGTATAAAACATATCCGATTTAGAATTAATATACCGCTTTTATGGGCAAGCTAAGTTCAAAAGGTTAACTATTCCACTTTCAAAACCATGTTTTGGTTAGATTTTGTAAAATAATGGCCCAAATCAACAACGATAAAGTTTTTTATATGTACATATCTTGACGTCGGAAATCGATTAGGCATAACAAATTTTGATTTAAAAACTTTCATATTTTATGACATTTTGTCAAGGGGAAAAATGGAAAAATATGGAAAAAATGGCTAAAAATGTATTAAAATTAAAAAGTGCGAATACGACTAAATTTTTGATGCAGTCTCAAAAAAGTATCAAAACCATTCACAGAACTGCAAAAATTTTGAAAATCGGATGATTTTTGAAGAAGTTATAGCAAATTGAAGTTTTGAAGGAATCAAGAAACGCCATTTTAATTATATTTTCACATATTTGGCCATATTTTTCTTAATATTTGTTCAAATCTACCGAAGCAAAATTTTTTATGCATTCTATGATGCCAGAAAAACCAATTAAAAATATTTTGATTCGGTGCAGAGTTGTCAAAGATATGGCTCCTCAAAGTCGACAAAAATTTCCATTTTTCGATGTTTTTAACCATTTTTCACTCTTTTGGCCATATTTTCTAAAACATTGGTCGAAATCTACTTCGGTAAAGTTTTTTTATTCATATTTTGATGTCAGAAATCGATTAGGTATAAAAAATTTCGATTTAAAAACTTTCATATTTTTTGACATTTTATCAAGGGGTTAGTATGGAAAAATGGCCAAAAATGTATGAAAATTAAAAAGTGCGAATACGACTAAATTTTTGATGCAGTCTCAAAACAGTATCAAAACCATTCACAGAACTGCAAAAATTTTGAAAATCGGATGATTTTTGAAGAAGTTATAGCAAATTGAAGTTTTGAAGAAATCAAGAAACGCTATTTTAATCATATTTTTTCACATATTTGGCTATAATTTTCCTAATATTTGTTAAAATCCACTGAAGTAAAATTTGTTATGTTTACTATGATGCCACAAAAAGATCAAGTAAAAATATTGGGGGTTCGGTCCAGTGTTCTCAAAGTTATGGCTCCTCAAAGTCGACCGAATTTTCAGTTTTGGAATTTTTTTTTACCATTTTTCACTCTTTTGGCCATATTTTCTAAAATATTGGTCGAAATCAAGTTCGAAAGAGTTTTTATTCATATTTTGATGCCAGAAATCGATTACGTACAAAAAATTTTGATTTAAAAACTTTCATATTTTTTTAATTCTTGTCAAGTAGCCAAAAATCGATATTTTGAGGCTTTTAAAACTTTAGACTGCCATAATTCTGGCAAAAATCAACCGATTTTCATGAAATTTGGCATTTTGATTATGGTTTTCATATCTGATTAAAACTGCATTTAAATTTTGTTAAATTTCATTATTTTTAAAATTTTCACTTTTTTGACTGAATTTTCATACTAACCCCTTGACATAATCATCAAAATTCAAAAAAAATTTCGATTCTGATTTTTTGACTCCAATCGATTCTAGGACTCATAACTAGCATTTTGCTTTTTATTTGAGGTGTTTTTGACAAGTATTTTCCGAGATATGGACAAAAATGTGACCAAAAATAGACCAAAATAGCTTTTTTCATAATTTTAAATCTGTCCAAACTTTGAACTGTCATAACTTGGCCAAAAATCAATCGATTTTGATGAAATTTGGATTTCTTTTAATGGTTTTGAACACACTATAATTCTGCATTGAAATATTCTCAAAATACCCCATTTAAAATTTGCCGACTCTTTTGACCGATTTTTCATACTATCCCAAACAAAATCATCTCTACCCTCCCCGCCCGATAATCATACTCATTTTGTCATAACATACCTTCGATGTGTTCGGCTGGCGCCAGTTCATCATCGGGCAGATAGGCTTCATTGGCGACACCCGCGATGGTTGTTGATGCGCCTGACATTTGTTGGTGCTGCTGCTGCTGGGCTTTGGCGGCGCTGCTGGGCGTGGCCGTTGCCGTATCCTGCAGAGCCTTAAGCTTCCGTGAGCCTCGCAAGCTGTTGCGCAGAAACTCATTCTGTTGGGCGATGCGTTCCTCCTCCTCGCGTCGTCGTCGCAGTTGCTCCTGCAAGCACAGACAACAACAAAATTGTTATACGTTTAAAACAATATGCCAAGAATGATATATCAGATCTATGAATATACATACATATATACAATATATACTTATTGTTGAACAGAGAGTAAAGGGCGAGAACTTGACAAACAGTTGCGAGTTTTAAGTGGCGCACTTAATTCGCATTCGCGGCAATTGCTCTAATTTAATTAACGGCATTTGTGGCATGCAACAGACGCAGCACCTCCTGCCCTGCGCCTCTTGCCCCTCGCCCCTCGCCCCTAGTCACTGTCCGGTTGCCACAATAGAACGAGAGCGAGCGTATTAAGTAAAAGCTTAGGCTTAGTGACGACGCTGCTGCTGCTGCGGCTGCCACTGCCACTGCCACTGCGCGGTGGCATGCAACAAATCCGTGTTGCAAGTGACGAGCTAATGAACGTTGCAGCCTCGCGTCGAGAGAAGCTTCGCTGAAGCCATTTAAGTGCTCCTGCCCTGGATTGGGTCAATGGGTGGTGTCGCAGCCAGTCCCCATCAAACTGTCAGCACGAGCACAATGGCTGTCAAACTTTGCCAGCCACAAATGACAAATCAATCAATTGGAAGAGCTTTAAAGCTCTTTACATTTGAAAGCTAAGCTCTTTAAATTTGAAGTGAAAGCTTCAAAAGTTAAAACTTAAATGCATTTTCTGTTCAGTTCTCATAATTCTCAGAGAATTCTGGTTAATTAATACATTAAGCACAGAAGAAAATGAAGACGTAACAGCTTTAAAGCGTTTGGAATATAAAGCAAGTTTTGATTTAAGAACGGTAGATAAAGACAATTAACTCTGAAAAAATGATTCAAATATGCTTATTAAAAACAGAGAAAGAGAGAAAAGTTGTGCTGTTTTTATAGCTTTCAAGTGTTCTCTTTAACCCAATTTAGAAGGTTAAGGTCTATAAAGTGTCGACGTTGAATGACATTAAAAAAACCACAAAAAAAAAAAACAAAATAAAAACAGAAACGGTCAAGAATGCGCAGATTGGATTAATCATCAGATGGCTTTCATTATTATTATTATTATTAATTTGCTTTTCTCTACTACCTCCACTTCCACTTCCACTTCTACTTCGTTTTCTTTTACTGCTTTGGATTAATGTAAAGTTTTGTGCGTCTCTTCTTGAAGTTGGTTCCGCTTTTTGGACACTTGACCAACACTTAAACAAGAAGAAGAAGAAGTATAGGCAAACAAAAGGTTGCCACCTCCACCTCCCCTCTGCTCCCACACTTGGTCATTGTGTCCCAATGGATTTTAGCTTGCAACATCATCATCTTTTTCGCATTATTCCAACACTTATCTGCTTATATGCACGTACATATGTATGCAAGGATGTAGAAGAAGCAGACAGCGAGCAACGGAAGGATATATGAGGAAGGAAGGAATAAGGAAGCGAGCGAACAAACTTAATTGAATAACAACAGAAAGGCGCTGAAAATTTCCCTGCCAGACAAGCAAAACAAAAAACACCGAAAAAAGAAAAAATATATACAAAAAAAAAAAAAATGAAGAACACATTTTTTGCTGAACTTGCATAAAAAACAAAACAAAAACAGCGACACAGAAAGAGACAGGAAAGGCAGCTCAGAATGGCAAAAACAGAAAAAAAGAACAAAGTTGTATTTATAAATATATACATATGTATATCTATATGTACAATATACATAGTATATTCAGAGTTGGAGGGACGCTTTTAAAAAACGATGTGAACCAAATAAAACTTGAAACTGAAACAACAACTTAGACAAAGCAGTAGAAGACCAAACGATAGAGATAGATAGATAGAGAGAGAGAGAGAGAGAGAGGAAGAGAAGGAGCGAAAAAGTGCGGTGCATGCGGTGGCATTGAAGTGGCAGAGACAGAGGAAGCGACCGACGACGACAATGCCCCCAAAAACCAGAGCAGATGGAAGGCAAACAAACCTAAACGACATCCAAAAAAAAAAATGAGATGCAAGTCAAAAGTTAAACACAACAAGCAAAAATCACGAGCATTACAATAAACATCATAGAATGTGGCACAATTTCTCAAAATTAGTTTGAAAAACTTTTACCAATTGTTTTGAAAGCACTCCAGCTGCACTTATAAAAAGGCCTTGACTTCAGATATTTCATAAATCAAATACATAACAATAATATATCACAATCATAGTATAAAACAGTTCTCAAGTGCTTATAGCTATACAATGAAGTATTTGACCACTTTTTTGGACTAACTCTTTAACAATCCTTAAACATCCAAAGTTCTCGATTCGAATTTTTTGTCTCCAATCGATTCTAGGACTCCTAACCATCATTTTGCTTCTTATTTGAGGTGCTTCTGACAAGTAATTTTCGAGATATGGCCAAAAATGTAACGAAAGTATCGAAATTTTCATACAAGTGGCTCCTTTGAATCTTTGAACTGCCATAACTTTGCCGAAAATCTGCCGATTTTCATGAAAATTGGCATTTTGGTTATGGTTTTGATATCTGATTAAAACTGCATTCAAATTTTGTTAAATTTCATTATTTTTAAAATTTTGACTTTTTTGACCGAATTTTCATACTAACCCCTTGACAAATTCATCAAAAATCAAAAAAAATTTCAATTCTGATTTTTGGACTCCAATCGATTCTAGGACACATAACTAGCATTTTGCTTTTTATTTGAGGTGTTTTTGACAAGTATTTTCCGAGATATGGCCAAAAATGTAACGAAAGTATCGAAATTTTCATACAAGTGGCTCCTTTGAATCTTTGAAATGCCATAACTTTGCCGAAAATCAGCCGATTTTCATAAAATTTGGCATTTCGGTTATGGATTTGATAGCTGATTAAAACTGCATTCAAATTTTGTTAAATTTCATTATTTTTAAATTTTCAACTTTTTTGACGGATTTTTCAAACTAACCCCTTGACAAAATCATCAAAAATAAAAAAAAATTTTCGATTCTAATTTTTTGACTCCAATCGATTCTAGGACTCATAACTAGCATTTTGCTTTTTATTTGAGGTGTTTCTGACAAGTATTTTCCGAGATATGGTCAAAAGTGTGAGAAATAGTGTCAAATTTTCGATATAATCGCATAACTTTGGGAAAATTCAACCGATTTTCAAACTAAATGCCATTTTATCAATGGTTGCACTCTTAGCCTCAACTGCTTAACTTTTATGTTGAAGATACGATACAGACAACAGATGAGGGCAGGCGTAAGTTGGCTGTATGTATGATATATACGATGGGGATCATGTGAAGTATGAATATTTTACAATTTGCATATTGTTTAGAAGCCGTTAAAAAGCAACAGCTGTTAAGTGTATGGAAGCAAGTTGAGTAGTTGTAATTGTTCAAGTCGAGACATTTTGCGAGTATAAATAGAACTGAAGCACACTTGGCGTATACTTAATCATATGCAAAATTGTTAAGTGGATGTACATATGTACAACTAACAACAATTGTTGCTGCTGTTGTTGTTGCTGCTGCCCACACACGCACACACCTAGGCACTGATCGTGTCTATCTCTTTCTCATATTATAAATATTACTCCCTTCAATTCCCTTCGTAAGTCTTTCCCCTGCCTGTCAATGTCACTTGGGGCCCCCGCCATGGATTTGATACGTAAAGCCCACAAAGCTTTCTGAACACAACATCAATCAACTCACCAACAACAACAACAACATCAATACAATTGTAAAACAACAATTACGCCAAGTTGTTGTTGCTGTTGGCGTATTCTTTATAATATTATTGGTAGTTGTTGCCGTTTGGGCCGCTTCAATGTTCAGGCCATGACATCATCACCATCGTCAACATCGTCGTCAGTAAACGGCATCAACACATACCGCAAAATGTCGTCGTCGACGAGCGCAACAAATAAATATTGAAAAATGCGCATAAAACAACAACAAATTATAAATTTAAGTATTATTATTAGTTTTTTCTTTTTTATTGCTGCTTTATCACATACGCATACGGACAGCGATTACAACTGCGACTACAAAGTCTTTCAAGTTCAAGCCAATGACATTGACAGCGAATCCAGACAATCTATTCGATAAGTTATCGATTGAGCGCAGTTATCGAATCAAGAAATCAAATCGAATCAAATTGTAGTATAAATGTAACTGTGCCAAACAGTTGCAACATTCAGCGATAACTACTCAAAGTATGTGGACGCAAAAATATCGATAGACGCATATCGTCAGTATCGATAACAATGGACTGCTGACAATAGTTATCGATTGAGCGCAGTTATCGAATCAAGAAATCAAATCGAATCAAATTGTAGTATAAATGTAACTGTGCCAAACAGTTGCAACATTCAGCGATAACAGCTGAAAGTATGTGGACTCTAAAATATCGATAGACGCATATCGTTAGTATCGATAACAATGGACTGCTGTCAATAGCGAAATTTCACTGAATTTCACACTCAAACAGAGCAAGAAATATTTATTCATTTAATTTATCGATAACTGATAAGAGGAAATACTTTCAATTATATCGAAAAATTGCATTTTGTTGTTATCGATGTTGTTATCGATGTGTAGACTGACTCGTTCAGGATCTGGCCACGAATTGGGACCCATCAAACCATCCCTGGGCAATAACTGAGCTAGCTGAGGTTGCCCACCGTCAAATAATCGGTTCGTTAAAATTTTCACAATATTTATCGATAAGAATCATCGATAACAATGTGCAAATATGATAATTTGCACTTAATAAATACTAATCATTATTAATTAAATTAGTAATAATAAGTATGTGACAACAGGTTCGTTATCGATAACTACTATCGATAACAGTACAAATGCTGGATAAACAGCTAAACAAACGAGCTGCTGTGGAATATAGTTTGCCAGCAGTTTGCTAAGCAATATTTTATATTATGTTCGGTAGTTGTCGTTGCTGTTGTCGTTGCTGCTGCTGCTACTGTTGTTGTTGTTGCTGTTATTGTTGTTGTTATCGAGCAACAGCAACAACAGTGAGCCAGTTTGGCAGTTAGACAGGCAGTTAGCCTACATCGACTGCTAACTGGTTGTCGCTGTTTTGTTTGTTGGCAAACGAGTGTAGTATGCAGATAAGGCCAGTTGTTGTTGCTGGTTGCTGCTGTTGAAGGTTATTGTTGTAAATTGTTGTTGTTGTTGTTGTTGTTGTTGCGGAAAAGGGAAAACTCGTATTCGAGCAACAGCTGCTCGACTGTGAGCGACACTTGCCTGTTGTTGTCGCAAACGCATCGATGAGCGTTGAATTTGTGTGCCACGACGCAGGGCGGACGCATTACGTTGCGGTGTTGTTGTTGTCGAATGTTGTTGTTGTTGTTGCTGTTGTTGTTGCAATTGCAATTGCAATTGTTGCTGCTCCAATTCGAGTTCGAGTTCGAGCTGCAGTTGCTGTTGCTGTTGTTGCTGCAGTTGTTGATACAATTGTTCGATTGTTGCCACCGATGTTGTTGCTGTTGTCGTTGTTGCTGTTGCATTGCCATTCATCGCATTCAATTTGCCAATATTGTGGTTGTTGTTGTTGCTATTGATATTGTAATTGTTGTTGTTGTTGTTGGTGTTGAAATTTTCCTTTTCGCATAACAATTGCTGCACTTTGGCATTGCTGCTGTTGCTCATGTTCGTGTTGGTGTTGGTGTTGGTGTTGGTGTCGAGCGGTGTTGCTGCCGCTGTCTGTTCATCGGCCACATTCGTCTCCAATGTTACGTGCAATGTCGATAGCACCATGTTATCGTTATCGTTATCGGTATCGTTATCGCGTTCGTTTTAGCTCTTGTTCGTTTCATTTGCATTACATTTGCTGCTTGCAATTTTATGTTGCTGCTGCTGCTGCTGCCACAGTATCGAAATCATGTTGCACAAGCTCTCCCCCCCCGCAACTAGCGCTCAGCAATATGTTTCACTGCGAGCAACTATGCAAATATGCTACGCCCCTGCCACGCCCCTGCCACGCACGGCGACAACCATTGACAGCAGCAACGCATAAATTTGAATATGAACAGCAACATTTTTTCAGCTTTTATTTGTTTTTTAATTTTTTTTTAATTTTTTTATTGTGTATATTTTAATATATGTATATATATATTTATATTTTTTTTTGGGAATTTTGAGCTCTTCTGCTGCTGCTGCTGCTGCTGCTGCTGCTGCTGCTGCTGCATTTGTTTAACTTGAGATGCAATTTAATGCGCATTTAAATGCAGCTGTTGCTGTTGTTGTTGCTGATGTTGCTGCTGTTGTTGCTGCATTAAAACTTAGCAATTTGTTGATTTGAAAAGCGAAAGCTAATGCCTGTTGGTGTTGCCAACAGCAACTCCACGCCGACAATAGATTCTCCCTGTTATGCATTCTCTCTACCTACGCAACAGCAACATGAGCAACATGAGCAGCAGCAACATGAGCAGCAGCAGCAGCAGCAGCAGCAGCAGCAGCAATTCACTCAATAGACACTCGCATTGCTCGTGCAATTTACAGTAACAGCAACAACAACAGCAACAACAACAACAACAGTAAAAACAACAACAACAACAATAGCCAGCTTTTTACTTTTTTATGCATTTATTTATTTATTTACAAAAGCATGTTGTTGTTGTCGTCACTATTGTTGTTGTTGTTGTTATTGTTGCTGTTATTGTTGTTGTTGCCCTTTACGTGCGTCGCATTGCAAATGAAACAACGTCGCTGACGTCGCTGCATTTTTTGTTTTGTGTTGTTTTTTTTTTCGTTTTGAAACGTTCACAAAAAAAAAAAAAAAAAAAAAAACAAACTAAGGCGTTTATTTATTTATAAAAAAAAAAAATAAAAAATAATATATATGCATATACATATATGTATGTATATATATATATGAAGATATGCATTAACTGTTTACTTGAATAATTGTTTTCGTGTTATTTTTATGACTCAGTTGTCAATGGCCATAAATTTGTTTTAATATTGTTTTTACACTTTTGCATATTTTTGCCGTGTGCAATTTTTTTGTAATTTTCAAATTTTTTCAATTTACATTCTTTAATTTAATTTACAGTGCATTTCCAAATTTAAGTATCTTTATTTTATTTTAAATTTAATATGCAATTCATTTCGAAATGTTATGTTAAATATTAGTGTTATTTAAATTGAAAAAAAAAAATAAAATAATTTTTACAACATTCCAAATTTAAATTTTCGTTCCTTTTTTTACTTTAATTTAATTTGTGCTACAATTTAAAATTTTATTATGTTTATTTTAATTTTTTTAAATTGAAATTTATTTTATTGAAATTTATGTATTTCACTTTTTAATTTTTTTAGTTTCACTTTTGGAACTTTTAAAATGTAAAAATTGCACTTCTTTGCTTTTAGAATGTTTAAAAATATAATATTTTTCTATTATTTCTTTACTTTTTCTTAATTTGTATTATTTACTTCGATTTTTTTATTTTAATTTAACTATTACTTGCATAATATTTATTTTTAAAATGTTTAATGTTGTTAATTATTAATTAATGCAATTTAATTTATTAGATAATTTCTTAATTTTCATAATTTATATGTGAATTTAATTTTTGGCATGGACTTGAATTTAGGCAACTATGAGAGTCATGAATATATATATATACATATGTTTTTATATATTTTTTGTTATTGTTTTTTATATATAATTTGCTGTTGTTGCTGCTGTTTATGGGCAATGGTTGCTGCTGTTGCCAGCAACTGTTGCTGCATAAATATTCGTATGATTTTTATATTCAAAAAAAAAAAAAAAAAGAAAAAGTAAAACTATAAAAATAATATGGATGCTTGCAGTGCAGTTCAAACTGTTTAGCAATGGGCGGCTGCAGCGCATTAGGGGCGTGGCACGCACATAGATACACACACACACACAGAGAGAGAGAGATAGAGAGAGATAGAGAGAGAGAGAGAGAGAGAGAGAGAGAGAGAGAGAGAGTGCTGAAAAAGGCTCTCAACGCTTCCTCTTCTTCTCTAATGCGCTAATTGATTATATACATATTATGTATCTATATGTACATATATATTCTATATATTTTATATACATATGTATACACGATAAGCTTGTTTAACACACACGCACACACTCACTATAATTTTTTTTTTTTTTTATATATATTTTTTTGTTTTTGGTTTTTTTTTTTGTTTATGTTGCCGATTCCACGCAGTAGCTGAAAAATGCGGCCGATCGCAGAACGCGTAGAAAAACAACTAAAAAAGCCAACTGAAAAATCATAACAAATGAGCGATAAAACTGTGTGCCTGTATGCGTCTGTGTGTGTGTGTGTGTGTGTGTGTGTGTGTGTGTGTGTGTTAACCTGCCCGCAACCCCACTCGCACTCTCTCACCCTCTCTCGCTCTCTCCCTCTCTCTGTTTATCTATATGTCTCTCTATCTCTTTGTAGTTCCCCCTTCAAGTGCTTATTGCGAGTGAATAACAAACTAAACTGAGTGTGAATTGCTGTGTGTGTGTGTAAGTGTGTGTGTGTGTGTGTGTGTGTGTGTGTAAGTGTGTGTGTGAGCCAAGTTAGCAGCGCGTTGTTGTGGGCCCAAAAAATTTAAAAAAAAACACACACAGTTAAAAAAAAAGACGAGTGTAAAGCAAAATGCGATGACTTTTGTTGTCTTCTGAGAGAGCGAATGAGAGAGAGAGACAGAGAAGAGAGAGAGAGAGAGAGAGAGAGAGAGAGAGGTAGAGAAAGAGCTGACAGCGGCGTTCAACTAATTTGCGTACTTGAAAAACGACAACAACAACAACAACAACAACAACAACAAAAACAATAAAAACCGAAATCCAATAACAATAACAATAACAATAAAATACAAATCAAATACAATAAAATGCCGCCAAAAAACACAAACAACAATGAGCAACAACAACTGCATTTGAGAATCCCCTATCGAATTGCTTGAGTTGTGCCACCAGCGCATGGCACCGACGCAGCAGATACCCTTTGCCAATTAAATTGCAGCTCAACTTCAACTAAGAAGCAAAATTAAGTTCTTTTTCATAAAATGTTTTCTCTCTCTCTCTCTCTCTGTCTCTGCCTTCCCCCCCTCTCACTCACACTCTCACTCTCTTTCTCTCCCTTGACAACTCTCCAACTTCCACAGTTGTCTTTCTCTGTCACGCTCTCAACTATCTTAACTGTCTGCGGTTTTTTCACTGCTCATTGAACGCCGCACAGTTTGAGCAGCAGCGGTGGCTGTGACTTGGCTTAGCACGCTTCAGTGGCTCTGCAACTGTTGTTGGCATTTCGTTTTTTTTTCTGTTTTGTGTTTTTTTGTTGCCCCATGCATTTAATTAACAACATTTAGCTGTAGTTTGTGTTTTGTTTTGCTTGGAATAGTGTGGCTTTTGTTGCCGTTTTACGTCTCATCAATTATTTTTATATTTTCAATCTATTTTAACCACATTCACACCCAAATCCCAAAAGTTATAAGAAAAACCTCAATACACGCATTCAAATATACATATATATACATATATATGTATATACAGTTATTCACACACACACACACGCACACGTAGGCAGACAATACGATTAAAAGTTTTGCATAATTAATCATTGCATTTAACAATTTCCTTCGCAGCTCAATGGCTTCATGACTAATGCCCCCCCACGGTCTACGATCCCCACCCTCCTCCTTTCGCTATACCTGTTATGCGTATAAATCATAAAAGCTTCTCCCTGTGATCCCCGCACTCTTCGCCCGGGTCGTCACAACTGCCACTTTCAGCTTCATTCATTCATTGCCCACGCATTTCAATACATTTTATTGTCTTATTTTTATTGTCTTGCTACTCTCAATCTCTCTCTTTCTCTCTCTCTCTCTCTCTCTCTCTCTCTCTCTCTCTCTGTATCTCTCTTTCTGACAGTCTCTCTCCCTGTCGCTCTTTCATTGCCTCTTTGTTGTTGCTCTCTTTGGGCCGCAAGAGAATCGTAGCAAAAAAAAAAAAACGATTATAAATTGTTGCATAACTTTTGTTTCACTCCCCCCTCAACACCCTCTACCCCCCACCAACCACCCGAGTAAACCAACCTACTAGTGTAGTACTCCCCTCACTTACTGCCTGTTTTTTTTTTTTTTTTTTGATAGTTTTAATAGTTTTGCTAGTTAAAAGCAATGACAAACCCTCCCCTTCTCCCTTTCTGCCCCCCACGCCCCCAGAATTCATGAACTCTCCTCACAAACACACAATTAGTTCCAGTAACAGTTACAGTTTTGCATGCACCACACAGTTGGACAAGCATTGCGCGTCATTGGTCAATGCCCAGGAAACAGAATCAGCAACAGAAACAGCAATAGCAGGTGTCACACAGAGAGAGAGGGTGAGCGAAGGGAGGGGCGGATAAGCATATGAAGGGGAGGGTGGTTATCGAAGGGGATATGGACATGCCGGAAGTGTTGCCATAGTCGCCGCCACTCACCGCTTGCCCATTGTCATCGACGTCGTCGTGCAAACACATAAAACAGACGATAACAGAAGGGTCGTCGTCGCTCACTGAGAGGAGAGGGGTGTACATGATACAGTGTAGGGTGTGGGGAGGGGTGGGGGCATGTGTGCGGTATGCGGAACTGTTAATGCTACCTGGTGTGGTGCATGCCAATGACACGAGGCATGCAACCACTCAAATTCCAATTGTAGCTACACCTCGCACAGTTTTGGAAGCACTTGCACACAGTTGAGTCGCATTAATGAAGAGCTCTCAGAACCCAGAGCTTGAAAGCTAATATGCTTACAGTTGCAGCAGCACTGTGTCACTCTAGACATGGCGCCAAATTTTTGTAGCCTAACCTACAGGCGCCAAATGAAATTGCAGTGCATACGTGATATGCCTCTAAAACTGTATAAATTGCAACGGAAAGTTTTAAAATCGCGGCAAAATTTGATAAATTTAATGGTAACTTTACAGGTAACTTTAAAATGGCAAATAACTATTTATAAATAATGTATATGCTTTTTTAAATTTTGTATATATTTTTTGTGGATTTTTAGCAACTCACCTGATATTTCTTAATGCTGTCCAGCTGCTCCAATGTGGGCTCCACAATCTGTGCGATTTGCTGCGATTGCTGCTGATGCGGATGTGGCTGTTGCACAGTGCTGCCATTGGCGGGCAGCAATCGACGGTCGGGCAGCTGCGGCGCTGGCGCACAGTTGATCAGCCGCCCATCCTTTTCAATCCGCAAATGATCACGTGGTGGCGGCACTGGCTTCGCGTTGCCATTTAGCTACATCACAGCCAACGAGACACAGACAGTGACAGAGAGAGAGAGAGAGAGAGAGAGAGAGAGAGACAGAGAGGGAGACAGATAGAGTGTCAGAGAAAGAGACAAACATACATGTGAGTTTTTTTATTTAAAAAAATAAAAATAATAGTTTGCAATTTCTAGTGTAAAATATATTCCAAATATATTTGTATATCTGTTTTTATATGTGTGTGCGTGAATAAGTATGCATATGTATTATTGTTTATATATATATATATATGTTTTTAAATATTATTGTTTATAAGTATGTGTGTGTGTGTGTGTGTGTGTGATGACTGTTGTTGTTGTTGTTGTTGTAGTTGTTGCTATCCACATTAGTTTAGCACATTTCTTTTTCATATTTTCAACATTTCAATATAAACTTTTTTCTTCTCTTTTGTTCTCTCTCTCTCTATATTTACATATTACTCTCTTAACTGGGTTAACTGTACTTAATTTATTTACACACTCACACACACACACACACACACACAATGCAATTACCCTTACATTCCTCACCCCCGCCAATTGGCCCACTTTTGTTTTCTCATTGCATTTCGCTTTCAATTCACATTATTCAATTGTCAGTTTATTGCTTGTTTTGTTTTGTTTTTTCATTTGCTTTATTTATTAGTGTAACTAAACTATCGCTAACCCTACAGCACACCCCCTTTGGGGTTGACCTACCCCATCCCTACCCACCCTACCCATCAGTCATTTGTCTTCCCCAACCGATTGTTCTTTGCTTGATTTGCCTTTTGCTAAAATTTATCGACTGCGATTTCTATATAAATTACGCGAGAGTTTACCCCCCTCCCTCCAATCACCTACAATCTACTACACACACACAAACACACACAGAGATCTCTCTCTCTATATATACATATATAGTATAAGATATAGTATATGATATATAAGCATGGGGCATGGGGGTTGTCTTGAACAAAGCTTTGGCTTATGCCCCCTTAACGAGGTCAACATTGCCGAGGGCACAGAAAATAAGTAGACAAAAGATACAGAGAGAGATAGAGAGAGAGAGAGAGAGAGAGAGAGAGGAAGGAAAGGAGGGATGTAGAGAAAATTGTAGCTGGAGAAAGAGGCCAAGAGAAACGCGGAACGCAAGGGATTAGGGGCAAGAAAGGAATTAGGCCATCGACAACAGAAGTCAAGGAATCAAGTCAATAAAGTGAGAATGACGGAGAAAGGCAGAGAGTGAAATAGATAGAGAGAGAGAGAGAGAAACATAGAGAGAGAGAGAGAGAGAAAGAGAGAGAGATCGAGGCTGAAGTTAGCAATAATGTCGATAATTAGGAAATTGCAAATCATTGAGCATGGATGCATGACATCTATCGATAAGTCACTATCGATTAGTTATCGACTGATAAAATGCTATGCATAGTACACATATGTATGCATAACAATTTACTGAAAGACCAATTTATCGATAAGCAAACGTTTCGATAACACGGTGACACTTTAATCTCACTATCGATTAGTTATCGATTGCTTGAATGCAATGAAAAACAATGTTTTAATATGATTTGATTGTCATAAAGTGACCAATTTATCGATAAATCAACGCATTGATAATAAAATGATACTTTTAAATCGATAATATCCATATTCCTCGTTATCGATACTTGCTCATTTATAGTGGTGGCCATTAATCGTAAAGTGACAGCGTGAGATCGGAAGTAATTAAAACGCAACGGCAACACTGACATATAATAATCCATAACGTGTATCGATATCCACGCTACACAATGTGTATCGTTTTATCGATTAAGAAGCTGACGACGAATTAGTGAGAGAAAAATTGAGGTAAAGTGCGGAAATTGGCGTGTTGAGAGCGGAGCGACAGTAACGGCAGCGGAAATGCCGATGAAATGCAAATTGCGGCTCTGATTTATGTCATAAAAAGTGCTGGCAAAGGAAGTTGGCTAAATATGCAGCAACTGCTGGAGATGCCAGCACATAGAGAAAGAGAGACAGATACTGGCAGAGAGAGAGAGAGAGAGACAGAGAGTAGAAAAGTTGAGGCTAATCAATCTGTTGCAAGTGGGTCGTCGTGATTTAAATTACGTGGTCAAAAGGCAACAGAAACTAGGACAGGCAAAGAAAGAGAGTAGAGAGACTGACAGAGGGAGAGAGAGAGACAGAGACAGAGAAAGAAAGAGATAGTGAAAAAGTTGGAGAACTTGCACATAGAACAAGTAATACAAATTGAGATTGTTGTTGTAGTAGTTGTTGCTGTTATACCTCATCAGCAATACGTTTGACATCAGCAGCAACAGTCGCTGTGGTGGCGGTGGCAGTGGCAACAACACCCGTCGAGTGCGTCGATAGCGCCAGCGATGAGAGCGTTGTGTGCGCCGTCGATGAGCTCGCATTCGATAACAATGAGGCACGCGATGATAGATGCGCTGGCGGCGGATAACGTGGCGGAGTCTTCACCATCTCAATGAAACTATCGGGCACATCCACCGGCAATTCGCGATGTCGATTGCTGCCCGCCAGCTGCAACTGCTGTTGTTGTTGTTGTTGTGCTGCTGGCATCGGCAGCAACAGTTGCTGCTGCTGCTGCTGTTGTTGCTGTTGGGGCTCATAGCCAGGCGGGGCCAAGCTTAGATCATCGGGCACTGTGGAGCTGCTGTTGCTGTTGCTGCTGCTGGTGGCGCTGGCAATGTGACTGCTGCTGTTGCTGGTGTGCATGGAGCTGTTGCTGCTGCTGCGTGTGCTCAGCAATGAGTTGCTGTTGCTGTTGGTGTTGCTGTGACTCTCGCTGTTATTGTTGATGTTGATGTTGATGCCTGTTGCCGTAAGTTTGCCAAGTGTTGCAGCTGCACTGCTGCTACCGCCGCTGCTGTTGTTGCTGTTGTTGCTGTTGTTGCTGTTGTGTTGGTGTTGCTGTTGTTGCAGTTGCCTATAGGCAATCGTTTCAAATGTTTCCAGCGTCTGTTTGCTCAACGTATCATCGACGTAACTCGACGACGGCGAGCTGCTGCTGTCCTTGCCATAAATGCCGCCATCCACCAACGACAGCAACTCATCGGCAACATGATTGCCATTGTTGCTGTTGCTGTTGCTATTGCTGTTGCTGCTGCTGTGACTTTGACTGTTGCTGTTGCCATTGCTATGACTGTGTTTGTTGCTGACAAATTTGTTGTTGTTGCTTGGCATTTGTTGTTGCGCTATCTGTGCTGCAGTTGTTGTTGTTGGTACTATTGCTGACGTGCAGAGTTGCTGCTGTTGCTGTTGCTGTTGCTGTTGCTCCGTTTGTAGATCGTTTTCATAGTTTTCGATTTGTTCCAATTTAAATTGTTGTTTCGTATTGTACAAATTTTGTGTGGCCACATCGAGTGCAATTGTTGTTGTTGATGTTGATGTTGAGATTGTTGTTGATGATTGGTGTTGTTGTTGTTGTTGTTGTTGTTGTTCATGTTGATGTGAAGAATGATATGCAACAATTAACAATTTGTTAGCATGATCATTGTTAGTTTTAGTTGTTGTGGATGTGGATGTGATGTTCTGGGTGATGATAGAATTGTGCTTGTTGTTGGTGTTGTGTTTCTATGTTGTTGTGGTTGTTGGTGTTGGCAAAGTGCATGGATTGAATGGATGCAACAAGTGAGTGCGTGTGTGATGAGATGTGATGTGATGTAATGTTGGTTGTGCATGTTGTGTGTGTTGTGTTTGATTCGTGCGATGAAAAGAGAAGGCATGAGATCAGTGTTGATGGTTGATGTTGTTGATGGAGTGTTGGTGGTGGTTATTGTTGTTGTTGGTTGTTAGTGTTGCAAGCGTGCTTTTGTTAGCAACTAAGACATGTTAATGCTGTTTAGTTGTTGTTGTTAAGGGTTTTTTATACTTTTTAGAGCACATTTTAAGTTGAGGTTGTTAGTTTTGGGGTAACTGTTGTAGGTTCATGTTGTAGGTACATGTTGTAGGTTGTTGTTGTAGGTTCTGGGTAGGTTAGATTGAGATCTGCTTACCTGTGGTGGACGGGGTGGCGGATATCTTGGCGGCGTTTTATTGCGTGCTATAAACGTATCTGGACAGTCGACGGCCATCTCACGATGTGGACCTAAACCGCAACCGCAACCGCATCAAACATCCCAGAGAACATAAAGACAGAAAAATAAATGATCAATCAATAAATATGGTCAACTATATTGTTGGTCAAGTTGTTGTTATCGTACCGTTATCTTGATTCACAGACAGCATCGTCAGCATTTCCTGATCAATCTCCCTAATATCACTTGAATGCGTGCGATAATGTTGCTGTTGGTGCTGCTGTTGCTGCTGCTGATGTTGCTGCTGTTGTTGTTGCAACTGTTGTTGTTGTTGCTGCTGATGTAAATGATGATGCTGACCGCTTATGTAATCATCCGGCAGACATGGCTTCAAATCATCACCATCAATGACCACAATACTCGAGCCGGAGCGACGGCGTGGCCTAAAAAAACATAGAAAAAAAATACTCAAATTAAACAAATCAATCAATAAATTCAGGGTAGAAAAATATGAGGCAGTAATGGAGACGGACACAACGCTTGACATGATTGACAGTTGATTGACAGAACTAGTTGAAAGTTAGCTATCAGTGAACTTTTTGTAATCTAAACCATCGTCATCTTAAGTTACACTTAAACTCAGCCATTATTTCAGAGAACTTTCAAAAATATCAGAAATTGTTGTATAGAAATTTCTGGAAATTTTTCGGTATTAATACTTTGCCAGAAACTTCATATATAGTTTCTAGAAATTACAAAAAAAAAAATATATATAAATTCATACATTTTTGAATAGAATTTGCATGCATAGTTTCTAGAAAATTAAGTTTTGAAATTCTTTAAAAAATAAATTGCGAAAAAAAAACGTATCTTAAGTGGAAACTATCTTCTGAGTGGTAAAATCTGAACGTTTGTTGATGGCCTGTCCAGGCATCTGTTTGACTGTCTGGCCGTCTGTCTGTTTATCTATCTGCTGCATAAATTTTGCACCTAAGTGTCCTGACAGCACCTTGCAGGCGAGACAGAGAGAGAAAGAAGGAGAGAGTGAGAGAGAGAGAGAGAGGCAGCGAGAGGTGAAAGTGGAATATTTCCTTTGGGACGGAGTGCAAAGATTTTCCACGCTGCATGTCGATTTATGCTGTCAGCTTGCTTGCCACACACACACACCTTCACACAGGGATACACTTATCTAGAATTGTGTTGCATTTAGCTGTGGCAAGACACCTACACACACACACACACACACACACACACACACCTTCACCTACACACGTACAACAACATCTTCAAATGGCCGGCAGCTGAGCTGCTTTAATTCCCTAAAGTGAATCCGTTGCAGCCGCATTCCTTGCCAGGCAACCTTGAGCTGCCACACCCACTAACACAGCCACACACACACATACCACATTTACACGTGTATGTATGTATTTGTGTGCATAGTTTCGCTTGTGGTCGTAAATTTCATTACATTTTCATGGCACATTGACAGCTGCTGTCAAGTGCGCAGTGGTCCTGGGCCAGGGGCAGCAGGACAACAGACAGACAGATCGGCTCAGGTGCTGCTCACTATCTCTTTACCCACCTTCCCACCCTCCCTCTCTATCTCTTTCTCTCTCTCTCTCTCTCTCTCTCTGTTGGTATCTCCATCCCTGTCACTCAATGAGGCTAAAGTTTGTTGGGCTCCATTGATTGCTCTTCTCAAATTTGCACTGCATTCGTATAAAAAGCCACAAAGCCGCTAAAATATACTAAAAATATACCAACAAAAATATAGCAAAAGCAGAAGAAAAAGCAAAAAAAAAAAAAAAAAAAATACGCATTACATCTGCAACTCCGCAGAGCATTGAAGAAAGTTTTGAATTTCTAGTTGTTTTTGATTGCAGACAGCAAATTGAGCTGGGAATAAAGTTCTATACAAAAAAATACTACTCAATTTAACAAAAAATGGAAATAATATAAAATACTGAGAATACCAAAAATTTACCACATAAAGCAAAAATAAAAATTTTGTGCAATTTTCATTGCAATTGGCACCACTGTGCATAACTTTGAGCTCAACTTTCATGTTGGACTCTGGCGGCAATTTGCGCCTTAATTTGTGAGACTTTTGGCTTAGAAAGACAGAGAGATAAAGAGAGAGAGAGAGAAAGAAAGAGAGAGAGAGCGTGCAGTGAGAGAGACAGAGATAGTCTAGTTCAAGGTGTGTCTATGTGTGTGTTGCACGCTAATTGCAAGTTTGTGCAGCATGCTGCGAGACAAGTTGTTGTAGGCCACGTAGCGCCTAAAAGTATGCAATGCCGCAAGCAATTTGATTTTTGCCAAGGCAAACCCAGTAACTGGCACGGTTACTGGCACTCTGGCAACCCTACATATTTTTTTTTTCTTTAGATTTTGCGTGGGACAACCCTTTAAAAGCCACGTGACCAAAAGCGTCTCAAATGACGACGAGGCCAAGGCTTCAGAGATGAGATGCTGCCAATGGCGTGTGGTTATTTATAGCGACAGCTAAAGACAGGGATAGATACAGAAAGAAAGAGAGAGATAGAAAGAGATGGAGAGAAAGGAAAGGTCTGATGCTTTAGTTGCATTGCCTGTCAAATGACCAAAGACAATTTCATTTGCGTAACAATGTGCGAAGAAAATGCGACTGAAACTGAATATAAATACGTTGAAAGTAATGAGAGAGACATCCAAAGAGTGAGAAAGAGTGAGAGAGGGAGGAGCGGAAGAGAGACAGAGAGAGAGAAAAGAATGGCAAGGATGATGGTGGGAATGTTGGACTAGCTGAGGAAAGCATAAACGAATTAAAATGCCTTTGGCGTTGACGTGAAATGAAAACAGAAATAGCACGCAAAACGACACAGCGACAGCTGATGACAGATACACAGAGAAAGAGATGAAGAGTGAGAGAACGAGAGAGAGAAAGAGAGAGAGAGAGAGAGAGAACTGAGAAAAGGCAGAGGCTGAGCATAGTGCACGCTGCACGCTCCGTGTAGGTCGCAACCACTACGAACCTCAGCATGAAAGCACATAATCACACAGCGAAGAAGATACAGAAAGGAAGAGAGACACAGAGAGATAGGAAGAGTAAGAGAGGGAGAGGCAGAGAAAGTACCAGCAGAAGCGAGAGAGAAAGAGAGAGAGAGAAAGGGAAAGGGAGAGCGAGAGACAGAGCGACAGCAGCTGTGCAGAACAAAAAACAGGGCTTAAATGAGTGTTAAACCCCATGCAGCGAGGGTAGCTCCATGAGTTTCATGGAAGGCAGATCGACAAAAGCTGGCAGCTACGAAACCAGCAACTAAGGAAACCACAAATCAAATACAATCATAATTCAATTAAAAAGCAAAGGCAAATATGGAACAGATCGAGAGAGAAAGAACGAATGACAGAGAAAGAGTGTCAGTTATTTGTAGAGCTCATCTCGTGGGTTCTCAGCTCACCCGGAACTGGTCATCAATAACCCAAAGAGCACAACAATTGCTAAAAGTGGAACTGGAAACGGAATCGTAATCGAAAGCGTAGCAAAACGGCGGCCAGGGAGAGAAGTGGAGTGGATAAGGAAACGAGGGTCAGGATATGGAAAGGAACAAGTTAGGGGTTGGAGTTGACTGTAAAGTGAACCGCAGCATTTCGCAACGCAAAATGGGTCCTCAAATGATGAAGGCATTTGTATGGACAAACCGAAGGAAGGGATACCAAGATTAAAACCCCGATATGAGACACTGCACAGAATGCCATAGAGAAAGACAGAGAGAGAGAGAGAGAGCTGGAGAGGGAGAGTGTGTGTGAGGGAATGAAGGTTGACCAGTGGTCTGCTGGTTGCATGGGAGTGTGGCAAGGCAAGCAGGGCAAGTGTGACAATCAAACCATGACACAAAACACATGATTCAAATTGCTTTCATGGATTTTCTATAGCTATCTCGCTTCAACAATGACAATGCGTATTTGTGACTGTGTGTGTGTGTGTGTGTGTGTGTGTGTGTGTGTGTGAAGTGTCGGTGTGAGTGCAAAGTTCTGGGTTGTCATATCAGCAGCAGCAGCAGCAAATGGCCCATGGGCATTGTTGTTGTTGTTGCAACATGCTAATTGTTTACAGCCGAAGTTCAACCAAAACATCATAAGCGAGAGAGAGAGAGACAGAGATTGGGAGAGAGACAGTATAAGAGATAGAGAAGTTTGGCATATATGTATGTATGTATGTATGTATGTATGTAAACAGAGCAAGCAGGAGAGTGAAAGATTGGGAGCGGCAAGGGGCAGGGCAGCACTTGCTTCATGCCTCACAAAACATTACCAACTATTTAGACGGCAAGTAACGAGAGAGGGGCAAACAGCGAGGAGGGTTGACAGTAAGAGATTGAGAGGAGAGTCGAGATAACGACATACAACTGTTGGCCAGCAGGTTGCAACAAGTGCGCAGCGATGTAGCACGTGCAACAACTATAACTATCGCATTGAAACAAACCGGAAGAGGCTTATTTGCGGACAGCGGAAGTAATACTCGTTGCTCTCGTTGCTCGTTGTTGTTCTCGTTGCTGTTGTTCTCGTTGTTGTTGTTCTCGTTGTTGTTGTTATTGTTGTTGTTGTTCTCGTTGTTGTTGTTATTGTTGTTGGCATGTCAGTGAGTCATTGGGTGAAGTAATGTGGAGGGCAAAAACCACAGAAATGTTTGCGCTTGCCACCAACCAAGCAACAACAAAATGCCACAAAAAGGCAACTCCGCCACGCCCCAAACTCCCTTTCTATTACTCTCTCTTTCTCTCTCTATCTTTCTCTTAGCACTGTCTCTCTCTCTCTCTCTCTCTATCTCCCGCTCTCTGACTGTTTGTGACTGTCGTCTGAAATCACCTGTTGGTGAATGAGTTGTGAGCTGCTGTAACTTGGGCTTGGCCACGTTCTTGTGGCAATTGTGGCAGACACCCGCAACAATTTTGGGGGCAACTAACTGAGGCAAGATATTGTGTATGAATGAAGCCAATGGTTATGAATACTGCATGAATTATGCCCACCGACACCAATTGAGCTACATATTCAGCTTACAATGTCTGTCTATCTCTTTCCCAACTCTCTCCCTTTCTCTCCCTCTCTCTCTCTCTCTCTGTCTCAATTAAGCACTGCATTAAGTGTCAATGCAGCTGCAGATGCAACATAATTAAGTGAAGTAATCAAGTTACAGCTTAAGAGAGATTCGTGCGCATTACATCCAAGATATGTTACATGAAAATCCTAGACAATTAAATGAGTATTAAAGCACAAAGTGAAGTGAAAAGGGACAACATGGCATCGGTGAAAAAGGACAACATGGAATCAAAATGTCAATACATATATTTTATAAGTTTATGGGGCTGCAGTGTATTTTTTGTAGCATTAACTTAGTAGAAGTACACACATTGTAGTGGGATATGTTAAACATAAAGATTCCTCGCAGTGAAGTGAAAAGGGACAACATGGCATCAGTGAAAAAGGACAACATGGCATCACAATGTCAATAGCGCAGCATCTAACACAATTAAATCTCACTATACATATGTAAGTTTCATTCGTAAATGGAATAACCCAAGACAACTCAAGTACAATTTTAAAACGAACTCAAATGACAAGACAATAGAAAACATATACATCAATTTAATGGTCTAAGACCAGAATGAGCAACTCGAGTCGATTCATGGCCAACAAAGCATCAGGAAAATGGAATTCAAGTTCAATTGATGGAGGGGAGGACATAGTTTTCCTTCCATGCTGTTGCAAGAGAAAGAGCGTGCCACTTGCAGCTGAGCTTAATTACCGAGAAAACCCCAAGTGAGGGGGGGGCGAACAAACTCTATGGCAAATAAAACATAAATAGCAAAACCAAAACAGAGACAGTGGGAAAGAGAGATACAGATAGTTCGAGTGAGTGAGAGAGACAAAGAGATAGATTTGTGTGTCATATCAATGCCGCTCAATTAGACACCCATTCGACGACACTGGACAGTGGGAGTCTCCCGCCCTCTCTCTTTCCCCACTCTTACTCACTCAGTCTTTCTCTCGAGAATGTTTTGCAATGTTAAGTTTCCCATAAATTCACGCAAATTTCTTGAGAATTAATTAAAAAGAGCAGGGCAAATACAAACGAGAGAGATAGAGTGAGATAGTGAGATAGAGAGAGAGAGAGAGAGAGAGAGAGAGAGAGAGAGAGAGAGAAACACAAGACTTTATTGCTGATACCTTGATACTCCAATTTCTTGTCTGTCCTCTCCTCTTTGGAACTGCATTTGCAATTGCAGAACATGCCCAATTTTATTTCTCGTATTTTTTTTATATATGTACATATATATTCGGGTGTGGGCGTGGCAAACAAGGGCAAATGACAAAGGCGTGGTCGATTTGGGCGATTTGAGAGAGTTGAAATTACCAAATTGAAATTGAAATGTATTCTTAATTGATTGCCACAAACTTCAACTCTATCTCTTTCTCTTAATCACACAACTTACATTTAGAAAGGGAGAGAGAAACAGACTGAGAGAGAGACAGAGAGGGCCAGAGTGAGAGAGGAAGTCAACTAACGTCTTAAGTGTCGGGTTTGTGGTCTACGAATTGTGCGCCTCAGGAGACCTTCATTCAATGTAGTCGATATTCCCCCAAACACTGTCTCCTCATCCGCTCTATCTCTCTCTTTCTCTCCTCTCATTCTATCGATGTCTCTCCCAGAATTAAATTAATTCAATGAGTATCGTTTCATTCCATTTGTTTTGTCAATATCAATGTCTCAATGTCTCAGTTCCCATCTGATTCATATTTTTTAATTATTTCAAAACTATTTTTCGATTCCATTTCATTCCACTACTATAATCCTGATTTGAGTGTTACAAATAGTTCAACCTCTCTATGTTTTACTGCCATTTGAAAAAATTTAATCACTTTTTTCAAGAGTTTCAAACTGTTCCACTTCCACTTTGTTTCGACAAAGATATATAAGCTACTAGAAGCCTGTTAGTTAAATTTTCACTTTGGTTCACTGTCATTTGAACATGTTGAAAAGTTTTCCAGCTGTGTTCCAATTCCATTTTGTTTCAACAATTGTGTCAATCAGCTGGCTTGGCCTGCTATTGAGCTCCACTGACACACGGTCACTTTGCAAAATGTTCCAAGTCTCAATCAATGGTTGTCAGTTTCCAAAACGGTTCCTCAACTCATCTTTCAATTTCCTGACTGCGGTCAACAAGTGTTACTCCCCCCCACAAAACCCAACTCCCCTCGCTGCCAACTACTGTTCATTTATTGGTCCATTCACTGAATAGTTTTTCGTTATTCATTTGCCTTGCATTCCATTCCATTCCATTGCGCGTATCCCCATCATATCTCGCCTCGTCGCTCCTCTCTCTTTCTAGAGCTCGGGAATCAATCAGGCAGCTGACGCTAACACGCATCTACGGCGGCATGAAACACGCAGCACACACACAGACACACACACACACACACACACACACATACATATTCATAGACTCCTGCATACACACTATCAGTTTTGGTTGAAAAGGTCCGAAATATGGGCGGAAAAATGCACCAGGTTGTTTGGTAATTCTCTAGTATTTTCCCCTTGCTCTTCTCTGACCGTCAATCTCTCTCTATCTCTGTCTCCCTCTCTATCTCTATCACTCTCTCTCTCGTTCTTGACTGACGTTTGCAATTGAGCTATGCCAGTTACGAGTATTTCTCAGTTGCCTTTCATCCTTTTAATCTGAGCAACTCGCAGCAACCACACCTGAGACTGACACCGAGTTGGAGATGGAGACGAAGTCGATGCCATGAGTTGAGAGAGTTTTACAGACATATGTACATGCATATGTATATACAACATAAATAAGTGGGGGAAAATTGGCGCATAAAATTGTTCTCAACTGCAAGTGAAAAATACTTCAATTGGCATTCGCAATATTTCTTCGCATTCGCATAAATTCCTTGCCTGCCGCCGCTGCCGCTGCTGCTTCTTCACGTTCAGTGTGACCAGAGTTCTATGCTGAAATGCAAGATTCACTTCATTTGCTTCCTGTTTTCGTGTGTGATCTGAGTTTCAATATGGACATGTATATATATATATATATGTATATATTTATATTGTTATGCAGCCACCGAATTCCATAGTTTATATAAGACTTTCGTCTGCATTTATGGGCGCTGCTCACGAAATCAAAACTACGTAATTGTTGCTGTTGTTGTTGTCGTGTTTTGCATACAAAATGTGCGACGTGTGTTGTATCCATGAGATACGAGTGCTCAACAACAAACATGATATACATAATGCATAGAAACAACAACGAGAGACACCTCCACAAAGAGACAAAAGTGAAAAATTATATAGAATGAAATTTGATTTTGAAAGGGACTTTGATTTTTTTTTTAAATATATATTTTATACATATATATTTTTCTCTTTTCAAATTCTGTCTCCATCATTTCAAGTTCAAGTGAAGAACTTTAATGTGTATATTTAGATTTTTTTAAATGCTGCCACTTGCAACTCTTTGTTGCAATTGTGGCATGTTGCATGCAACATGTGCATGTATGTAGTTTGCTCACCATTGCTTTAAGATGCGCATGTTTGTTGCGTCTTTTGTTTATGTTGATGTTGCACGTTCTGTTTCTGCTTCTTCTTCTTGTTCTTCTTCAGCTTGTTGTATTCTTTGTTTGTTTTTGTTATCCCTGCGCTCTCTCTACACTTGGGCACATTGCGCCAAATTATTGTCTTCACACACATAAACAAAAACAAAAAATAAATTTCAAAAATTAAGATAAAAAAAAAACGAGTGAAAAAAAATATTGCACGAAAGTTGCGACTGCGCGAAATAAAACTGTGATTGCAATTTGTTATTGTTGTTGTTGTTGTTTATTGACCAAAGTATTAATTACAAAGGCAGCAACAACAACAACATCGTTGTGAACAGTTTGGATCAACAACGAACTGTAAAAAGTTGCTTGACCAATTTTCTCAGCACTTTCGAAAGAAATTTTTGCTGCTGCTGCTGCTGCTGTTGCACTTAACTGACCACAGCAGTTGCCGTTAAAGTTGCACATACACATACACACACAAACACACACACAGACAGATAGATACATATGTATATACACTAACGTATACGTTTATATGTGTGTTGTAGTTTTTGCCAGTTTTTTGTTTTCCTTTTCGCTTTCATACAATTTGAAGGCGTTGTAACGATCTGGCAACGCCATGCGCTGTTAACAGCCCACAGCCGTAGTTACAAGTGCATGTAGAGCAATTGCAGCAACTCTGTTACTGCTGCTGCTGCGTCTTCTTCGTCTGCTTCTTGTTATTCTGCTTCTACATCTTTTCTATTTAATTGCAGTTTAATGAGTTCTTAGCAACACATACACTCACACACACACACATTGGCACTGCACTTCGGCACACATCGAACACATGCACATGCGCAATGGGCCAACGATCGGCAGAAGCAGCAGCAAATGAGATATTTAATATTATATTACAACGTTTTAATTTCAACTTGAAATTTATTTTAATTTGCCGGTGCGGCCCATTTTATTTTTCACTATTATTATTATTGATGTTGCTGTTGTTTTTGTTATTTCGTGCTGCACGTACGATGCAACAAAACGCGACCTTTCTACCTCTTTCCGCGAACAAAGTCAAACATAGACTGAAAAAAAACTGAGACGGCGACTGCAAACTGAGCTGCGCTCAAGCGCAGCGCAATGCGAGCGAACCAAAAGCCACAAGAGAGTGAGAGAGCGACGTGTCTCGTCTGTATCGTGGACGAAAAAGCAAGGCATCGAACAACACACATACACATAGGGAAAGAGAGAGAGAGAGAGCGAGCAGCAGGGCTGATTTGTTGTTTTTGTACCTGTCGGCAGCGACGCAGCGCAAGTGCAGCACACTCAAGTTCATTTATTCTCTGCTGCTTCTTCTACTATGCTAGAGTTGCTTAGGTTTCTCCATTAGTATTGAAGGATACACACATAGTAGATAGTATGGTATGTGTGTATGCTTGTTTAAGTGTGTACACACCTACATAAGAGGTGCGCAAACAAAAGGGTTTGGCGAATTCTGCTTGCCTCAAGTCAGATAGATAGAGAGAAAGGAAGAGAGCGAATCACAGGAATAGGAATTCCAACAACAAGCAGTGGAAGCAGTCAACGACAACGATGGCGGCGACTGCTAGCGATAAGCGTCAGCGTTCTTTTGGAGCTGATGTTGCGTCAACGCCGATAGCAATAGGCAGGTAACTACACAAACATATACATACATACATACAATGGGTAGGACATGCACATACATACATATGTATATATAGTTAAGCCTGTTGTTAATGCCTCACAGCATACAAAAGAACAAAAGGTGTGCTCAATGTGCCCATGCCTGTGTGCGTGACTCAACAGTCAGCTATGTACACACACACACACATACAGGAATACATACATATGTATGTATGTATGCATGTAAGCTGCGACTGCGGCCGTTGCCCAAAGGCAGCAAAAACAGCGACCGTTTGGCGCGCGCAGCTCCAAAGGCAGCCTCGCAACAAGAGATGCCCAAAACAGATACACACATACACACACACACACACACACACACTCGTGCAAGCAAACAGGCGAAGAGCCGAAAAGACACAGAGAGAGAGAGAGAGAGCTCTGCTCTGTTATTAGCCAGCAACATGAGAGAGCGCGCTTACTCAGCAAAAACGAAAAGCCAAAGTGAGCGAGCGCGAGAGAGTGTAAGAGACGCGGCACAGGTAAGAAAAATAATTAACGCATTGTATATGCGTGGATCAAGCAGACAGAGTGCATTTTCCAGCCACAACTACAATTGTAAACAGACTCTCTCACACACACACACACAGACAAACATGGAGAGTAATTTGCATTTAAATACAAAATGAACTATTTGTTGTGCTTTGTATACCGTCAAGTGTTGCCGATTTGCGCAATTTATGTGCAGCAGAGTTGACGATCTGCAAACATATGTAACTGCGTTTTGCTCCACTTTGGCAGACTTTTGTTTTGCTGCGTTTTGAGCAGACAACAGGTAAGATACATACATACATACGTGTATGTTTTAAAAATAGTACTAAGCTACAAATTCTAGTATGTACATATGTATATGGTGAAAGGGCGGAGCTGGGGAGGCAATGCTGGCAACAAAACAAAACGCAGCGAGAAACAAAACAAAAGACAAGTCGACAACGCAAGCAGCGAAGCATCCTCCAACGATACAATCAACAACAACAACAACAACAAAGGCACACATCACTTGAGGTGTGCACATGTGTGTGACAGAGAAAGCGCGAGAGGGACAGAGAGAGTGAGGATGGGAGGGGGGGGGGAGGAGAGTACCAGCGAGTGCTGCTTCAACTTTGTCAAGGAGGCAATTCCTCTCTGCTCCGCTAGCAACAGAGCCGCTCCTTGCTGCTGCTGCTGCTGCTGCTGCTGCTGCTACTGCTGTTGGTGACGGTGGCTGCGACAGCGGCGGCCCAGTTGCTCAGAGTTATTATAACGGATTTATCTCAAGTTACACACTCATACACACACATCGCTATGATACTTATGTATGTATGTGTGTTGGCAGCACAAGAATATATGATTTCATTTTATATGCTTGAAACTTTTATTTTTTCACTGCCTCTTCTTTCGCATCTATAGTAATGCTGCTTTTATTTTTATTATGTTTTTTTTATATATATTTTTATTTGGTTTTTTTTTGTGCTTTTTACTGAAGTTTGCGTTCTTTAGCAACTTAAGAACAAAAACAGAACATGGTAAAGTTCAGAGCTTTGCTCGTCTCTTCCTCGCTCTCTCTCTCTCTATTTCTCTTCTCGTTTACCTTCCTTAATGCCCTGCCGCTCTCTTGGGCGCTCACGCTCTCACTGTCTGTCTGTCTCTCGCTCTGTTTGCCTTTACATTTAATGCTGCTTGCGTTTGCTTCCTCTGCCCACAGCGCTGCTGCGACGTGGGCGTTTTGCGCTCTTCGTCGTCGTCGTTGTTGTTGTTTTTGCCGTTGCTGACCATGTCTTTGTTGTTGTCTGTTGTTGTTGTTGTTGTCTGTTGCCTAGGCATCATGAAAATTCGGCTCATAACGACAGGAAATTAATGTTTTAATTACATTGTGCGTTTTGTGTTTTTGTTTCGTTTCGTTTTTGTGTTCCTTTTGCCTGTTTCCTTTTTACGTTGTCTCTTTCTAGCGTTTGTTGTTGTTGTTGTTGTTGTCGTTGTCTAGTCCCTTGATTTATTTGGACTGTGTGGAGGAGGCAACCCTGCGACGCCTGAGCGGCAACTCTAATTGATTTTTCATGGGTCCATGGGAAAGTGACCGTCACATTAGCAGCAGCAACACCACCACCAGCAGCTACCTCAACTCAACTCCACTCAACTCAACTCGAGTCAACGGTCCTACCTCAACGGTCGCCACAAAAATGCTGCGCCTGCGCGTGCCTCGCATGCCGAATACCAGAGAAAAAGAAATGGAGAAAAAACAAAACACAACCAAGGCATAAAAAAGCGACTTTGGCTGTTTTTCTGTGGTTGATTTTCTTTGGTTTTGGCCTGGCCAACATCAACATCGTTCGCTACATGGCCGGCATGCCAAAGCCCCAAATTCAGACTTCCTCTCTTCCTCCTGCCTGCTCGCCAAACGCTTCAACGCTCGCCAGCGACATGCGCGAAATTCCAAATTACTGTAGAGTCTGGGCACACACACACACACACACACACACACACACACACAAACACACAGCTATGCAGTTGTGCAGCGACACTTGTAGTAGCCACATGTTGCAATCAGCGAACACAGCCAAAGCGAGCCCCATACACTGTGCCAAAAATCATGTTTGTCCGTAATTACTTATTTGTGCAGCAAAAGCATTCCGATTGCTTGATAAGCCAACTACACGAATCCAAATATCGATAACTCGCCTATCGATTGGAGCAGTTTTGTAAACACGCAATAGAAACCAATGCATTTGAGTTGATTGAACTCTCTCTGAGATTTAAGAAAATATCCTAGTTTCCAATTATCGATAACTTGTTTATCGATATTATATATTCGTTTCTAAATGCTGAAGAGAATTCAGTTTAGTTGGCTGAACTCTCTCGTAGATGCCTCAAACAGACTCAAATAAAATGAAATATCGAAAAATCCAAATATCGATAACTTTTTTTTTTTATCGATATGGCATATTTTTTTTCTACTTCAGTTGGTTGAACACTCTCTGAGAGGGCTTCAATAGGTTCGAATAAAGCGAGTTTCCATGTATCGATAACTCGTCTATCGATAGGAGCAGTTTTGTAAACACGCAATAGAAATCAATGCAGTTGAGTTGATTGAACTCTCTCTGGGTTTTGGGAATATATCCTAGTTTCCAATTATCGATAACTTGTTTATCGATATTATATAATCGTTTCTAAATGCTGAAGAGAATTCAGTTTAGTTGGTTGAGCTCTCTCGGGGATGCCTGCCTCAAACAGACTCAAATAAGATGAAATATCGAAGAATCCAAATATCGATAACTTTTTTTTATCGATATGATATATTTTTTCTGCTTTAGTTGGTTAAACACTCTCTGAGAGACCTTCAATTGTTTCGAAAATAGGCGAGATTTCATGTATCGATAACTCGTCTATCGATAGGAGCTGCTATCGATAAATGGCTTATCGATATATTAACTTTTAATAGAATTGAATAACTAGCAAAGTTGTCTTAGTGTGTTATTCTCTTTAGGAAATACGTTCAACAAGTTATCGACTCTCATTTAGGGTTTAGGCCAGCCTACCACAAGACCAGGTCTAGTTAAGGCCATGGCCAAGTGCCGCCCATACGCAAATGTCAATGCCATCGATCCACATCATCACCATCTGACTGGATACGGTTGGTAATAATGATGCTGAAGACAATGATGATTGCCGTCAACTGATGTATGTCAAGTTGACTCGTTTGGATAGGCCAACTCCTCGACACATCTCGGCTCAGTCAAGTTGCATTTCGACAGTTTTTGCAGTCTGCAGAGTACTGTTGTCATTGTCATCAGAGCAGCTGATTACTCAGCAGGTTTTCCTTGACGTTTTCTCTCAACCTCTACATACACTGAGAGAAAGCCAATAAGTTGGAGAGGGACACATGCGGTGTGCGCCGTGTGACAAGTGAAAGCGTTTGCCATTGATAGATGATTTACTTTTCTATATGAACATCTCCATATCCATTTCATAATTATCGATAGCTCAAGGGTGCTCAACCAACAATCCATCATCGTCATCGTCGTCATTTTCTTTGCCATGGCTAATGCAGTTTTATTATAAATTTTCCAGTGAAAATTTTCAATTGAAAGTAATTTAATATTTCAAAAGAAATAATGCTTATCTCCAGAATAATGAAATGAGTGTATCAGAAACATCTCAAATAATCGAAATCTATCGTAGTTTGAGTAGGGTAATGCAATTTCGTAGTACTTTTCAATACATTTTTGGCCAAATCTCGGGAAATACTCATCAAATAAGTCAAAAAAATTTAAATGGGGTATTTTGAGAATATTTGAATGCAGAATTATAGTGTGTTCAAAACCATTAACAAAAATCCAAATTTCATCAAAATCGATTGATTTTTGGCCAAGTTATGACAGTTCAAAGTTTGGACAGATTTAAAATTATGAAAAAGTCGATTTTGGGCTAGTTTTTGTCACATTTTTGGCAATATCTCTTGAAATACTTGTCAAAAACACCTCAAATAAAAAGCAAAATGCTAGTTATGAGTCCTAGAATCGATTGGAGTCAAAAAATCAGAATCAAAAATTTTTTGATTTTTGAAGATTTTGTCAAGGGGTTAGTATGAAAAATCGGTAAAAAAATTCGAAAATTTTTAAATGGAGTATTTTGGGAATATTTTAATGCAGAATTATAGTGTGTTCAAAACCATTAACAAAAATCCAAATTTCATCAAAATCGATTGATTTTTGGCCAAGTTATGACAGTTCAAAGTTTGGACAGATTTAAAATTATGAAAAAGTCGATTTTGGGCTAGTTTTTGTCACATTTTTGGCAATATCTCTTGAAATACTTGTCAAAAACACCTCAAATAAAAAGCAAAATGCTAGTTATGAGTCCTAGAATCGATTGGAGTCAAAAAATCAGAATCAAAAATTTTTTGATTTTTGAAGATTTTGTCAAGGGGTTAGTATGAAAAATCGGTAAAAAAATTAGAGAATTTTTAAATGGAGTATTTTAGGAATATTTTAATGCAGAATTATAGTGTGTTCAAAACCATTAACAAAAATCCAAATTTCATCAAAATCGATTGATTTTTGGCCAAGTTGTGACAGTTCAAAGTTTGGACAGATTTAAAATTATGAAAAAGTCGATTTTGGGCTAGTTTTTGTCACATTTTTGGCAATATCTCTTGAAATACTTGTCAAAAACACCTCAAATAAAAAGCAAAATGCTAGTTATGAGTCCTAGAATCGATTGGAGTTAAAAAATCAGAATCAAAAATTTTTTGATTTTTGAAGATTTTGTCAAGGGGTTAGTATGAAAAATCGGTAAAAAAATTCGAAAATTTTTAAATGGAGTATTTTGGGAATATTTTAATGCAGAATTATAGTGTGTTCAAAACCATTAACAAAAATCCAAATTTCATCAAAATCGATTGATTTTTGGCCAAGTTATGACAGTTCAAAGTTTGGACAGATTTAAAATTATGAAAAAGTCGATTTTGGGCTAGTTTTTGTCACATTTTTGGCAATATCTCTTGAAATACTTGTCAAAAACACCTCAAATAAAAAGCAAAATGCTAGTTATGAGTCCTAGAATCGATTGGAGTCAAATGAAAAATCGGTAAAAAAATTCGAAAATTTTTAAATGGAGTATTTTGGGAATATTTTAATGCAGAATTATAGTGTGTTCAAAACCATTAACAAAAATCCAAATTTCATCAAAATCGATTGATTTTTGGCCAAGTTCTGACAGTTCAAAGTTTGGACAGATTTAAAATTATGAAAAAGTCGATTTCGGGCTAGTTTTTGTCACATTTTTGGCAATATCTCTTAAAATACTTGTCAAAAACACCTCAAATAAAAAGCAAAATGCTAGTTATGAGTCCTAGAATCGATTGGAGTCAAAAAATCAGAATCAAAAATTTTTTGATTTTTGAAGATTTTGTCAAGGGGTTAGTATGAAAAATCGATCAAAAAATACAAAATTTTTAAATGGGTTATTTTCAGAATATTTGAATGCAGAATTATAGTGTGTTCAAAACCATTAACAAAAATCCAAATTTCATCAAAATCGATTGATTTTTGGCCAAGTTATGACAGTTCAAAGTTTGGACAAATTCAAAATTATGAAAAAGTCGATTTTGGGCTAGTTTTTGTCACATTTTTGGCAATATCTCTTGAAATACTTGTCAAAAACACCTCAAATAAAAAGCAAAATGCTAGTTATGAGTCCTAGAATCGATTGGAGTCAAAAAATCAGAATCAAAAATTTTTTGATTTTTGAAGATTTTGTCAAGGGGTTAGTATGAAAAATCGGTAAAAAAATTCGAAAATTTTTAAATGGAGTATTTTAGGAATATTTTAATGCAGAATTATAGTGTGTTCAAAACCATTAACAAAAATCCAAATTTCATCAAAATCGATTGATTTTTGGCCAAGTTATGACAGTTCAAAGTTTGGACAGATTTAAAATTATGAAAAAAGATATTTTGGGCTAGTTTTTGTCACATTTTTGGCAATATCTCTTAAAATACTTGTCAAAAACACCTCAAATAAAAAGCAAAATGCTAGTTATGAGTCCTAGAATCGATTGGAGTCAAAAAATCAGAATCAAAAATTTTTTGATTTTTGAAGATTTTGTCAAGGGGTTAGTATGAAAAATCGGTAAAAAAAATTAGAAAATTTTTAAATGGAGTATTTTGGGAATATTTTAATGCAGAAATATAGTGTGTTCAAAACCATTAACAAAAATCCAAATTTCATCAAAATCGATTGATTTTTGGCCAAGTTATGACAGTTCAAAGTTTGGACAGATTTAAAATTATGAAAAAGTCGATTTCGGGCTAGTTTTAGTCACATTTTTGGCAATATCTCTTAAAATACTTGTCAAAAACACCTCAAATAAAAAGCAAAATGCTAGTTATGAGTCCTAGAATCGATTGGAGTCAAAAATCAGAATCAAAAATTTTTTGATTTTTGAAGATTTTGTCAAGGGGTTAGTATGAAAAATCGGTAAAAAAATTAGAAAATTTTTAAATGGAGTATTTTGGGAATATTTTAATGCAGAATTATAGTGTGTTCAAAACCATTAACAAAAATCCAAATTTCATCAAAATCGATTGATTTTTGGCCAAGTTATGACAGTTCAAAGTTTGGACAGATTTAAAATTATGAAAAAGTCGATTTCGGGCTAGTTTTTGTCACATTTTTGGCAATATCTCTTAAAATACTTGTCAAAAACACCTCAAATAAAAAGCAAAATGCTAGTTATGAGTCCTAGAATCGATTGGAGTCAAAAAATCAGAATCAAAAATTTTTGGATTTTTGAAGATTTTGTCAAGGGGTTAGTATGAAAAATCGGTAAAAAAAATTAGAAAATTTTTAAATGGAGTATTTTGGGAATATTTTAATGCAGAAATATAGTGTGTTCAAAACCATTAACAAAAATCCAAATTTCATCAAAATCGATTGATTTTTGGCCAAGTTATGACAGTTCAAAGTTTGGACAGATTTAAAATTATGAAAAAGTCGATTTCGGGCTAGTTTTAGTCACATTTTTGGCAATATCTCTTAAAATACTTGTCAAAAACACCTCAAATAAAAAGCAAAATGCTAGTTATGAGTCCTAGAATCGATTGGAGTCAAAAAATCAGAATCAAAAATTTTTTGATTTTTGAAGATTTTGTCAAGGGGTTAGTATGAAAAATCGGTAAAAAAATTAGAAAATTTTTAAATGGAGTATTTTGGGAATATTTTAATGCAGAATTATAGTGTGTTCAAAACCATTAACAAAAATCTAAATTTCATCAAAATCGATTGATTTTTGGCCAAGTTATGACAGTTCAAAGTTTGGACAGATTCAAAATTATGAAAAAAGCTATTTTGGGCTAGTTTTTGTCACATTTTTGGCAATATCTCTTAAAATACTTGTCAAAAACACCTCAAATAAAAAGCAAAATGCTAGTTATGAGTTCTAGAATTGATTGGAGTCCAAAAATCAGAATTTGAATTATGGCAATTCAAATTGATGCAGATTTTGAAATTTCAGAAGAGCAGATATTTAAGTGGAATGTTGTAATGAACAATTGAGAGAGTTTCTTCAAAAATACGGCAGGTGCATACTCCATCGACTTGAATTCTATTCAATATTCTCTAATTATGCCAACTGGAGTATAATCCAATGTATCAGAGAGTCTCTTGCATGCCAGAAGCAAAAGTTTCCATTGCCTGTCACAGGCACTTGCACAAAGTGAGGATTCTGCGTGATCCTTGAAAGGACACTCATGGAGTTGCTATTAAACATTAAAGTGGTTGAGGGTGGGAGGGGAGTTAAGTGAAGTGGAGTGTAGCAGGGGAGGGCAAAGTTGAAATACATTTGGTGAGAGAAAAACTCAAAGCTGACGTGAAAGTCGGAAACTGGATAAATTATAAATTAGACAAGTTCAAAATCAGATATCTGCTGGAGAAGATATCGGGAAAAGTTGAGAAATGCTAAAAATAAAGTTAAATTCAATCGAATGTTGAATATAAATAGTAGTTATCGAGTGCGGAATTTCGATTGGGGGCAAGATTGAGCTGCGTTTGAAATTCATGTGGCGGCAGCAACAAAAGCAACAGCAACAAGTGAACGACAAAAAAATCGATTCAAAAATTTATAAATATTCAGCGCAGGGCGTGGAAAATAACTCGTTAATTAATAATGAGCATAAAATGAGAGCGCGCGTGGCACTTGCCTCCAGGCGAGCTCTATGCGATGCGACGCGATGATGCTGCAGTCGCGGCGCGAGAAGCTTTTGCTCCGCCAAAGCTCTCTCTCTTCCTCTCTCTATTGTGACGCTTCCTTGGCTGCTTATGAAATCACAGCACAAGCAAGAAGACAGCGCTGTACAGTGAGAGGGAGAGTGGAGAGTGGGAAAGTGGGAGAATGGAAGAGCAAGAGATAGACACCTGCAGGCAGCAGTGTTGCCATTTCAGCTATTTTATAGCTAGATATAATAAGTTTTGAATCTTTAAATACCAGAACATTTACTTTTTTTTTTTTTTTTTTTATTAAGAACATTTACTAAAGTGCTATTAGCTATAATTCTAGCTATTTTTGTTTTATTTGAAATTCTTTTATGGATTTATGTATATTATGTAGTTTATAGATAAATTTTGAAAAAAACATGACAAAAATTGTTGTTGTCAACTTTGTAATACACCTAATTATAGGGTATTAGCATTTTATAATACATTCTAGCTATTGATGTTTCAATACTGCTAGATCTAGCCATTAAATAGCTAAACTGCCAGCACTGCCTGCAGGGCTGCACTGCGAGAAAAAAAAAATATGTGTGAAAAATAACTGTGCGAAACGCGAATTGCAGCGCATGAAAAAAGCAAAAAAAATCAAAAAAAAAAAAAGAAAGAAAAGAGAACAACAATGAGAAAAACTATGAAGCAAGTAAATTGCCAAAGACAGGAACTGAAGAATGAAAGGCAGGAGCAGCAGCAAGTGAAGGGAAGAGACGCGACTAAAGTTGAGGTGGACATGGCTACGGATACGGGCATAAATATGGACGATGTTGTTGCCGGGGCTGAGCATGTGAAAGAGGACGGAGGACGGGGGACGAGGATGACAAGGAGGACGAAGGACAAAGCAGCCAGCTGGAAAACCCAGCGAGCCAGCCAAGTAAATAAATAAGCAGTCATAAAAACAACGCACACACACACATACATATGTACATATAGACAGTCATATACAGACACATGTGTGTTAGTGTATGTGTGTGGGATATTTCCACACGCGCACATGATGCCCATTCAGGACGCGTCAGGACATCGGACGACGGACGACGATGCGAATGTGAAAAATTCTCAATGCAAAAGCAGGTTGACGGCAAGTGGCAAAGAGACGACCAGAAGAGAGAGAGACAGACAGACAGAGAAAGAGATAGAGAGAGATAGAGAAAGAGAGAGACAGACAGACAGACAGAGAAAAAGATAGAGAGAGAGATAGAGAAAGAGGGTGGGTGTATAGCGATGGAGAGGAACGTAGAGATTGCGGACTGTTGCTGGCGAAACGGTAATAAATGCTTGGCAAATAGAGAAACAAAGAAAACAAACAGAGAAACAAACACACACACACACACACACTCACACACACACAGAGTATTCAATATGCTCAACTAACATATTCCATGTACTATTTATACTACTATTAATATTGCTGTTCTTGCTGCTACTACTTTTATTCTTACTACCACTACTAAGCAAACTACTACTACTATCCTTACAGCTACTACTAGTACTACAACTCATACTACTACAACTACTACTATTCTTGCTACTACTACTACTGCTACTACTTCGATTCTTGCTACTGCCACTACTATCCTTAATACTACTACTATTACTACTACAAATACTACTATTCTGACTACTACTTTTACTACTACTACTACTACTACTACTACTACTACTACTACTACTACTACTACTATTACTAATACAAATACTACTATTCTGACTACTACTTTTACTACTACTACTACTACTATTCTAACTACTACTACTGCTACTACTTTTATTCTTACTACTGCCCCTATTATCCTTACTACTATTTCCACAACAACTACTACTATTATTTTTAATACAATTCATACTACTACTATTCATACTACTACTACTTTTATTAATACTACTATTCTTAATACTACTACTATTTTTACTACTACTATGCTTGCTACTACCTAGTAGTGGTCCTTACTACTACTATTACAATTACAACTACTACTATTCTTACTACTACAATTTCAACTACTATTATTCTTACTTCTACTATTGCAACTAGCTACTATTTGCACTACTACTATTCTTACTACTACTACTACTATTCCTCTCTTTGCTGCATTCCTCGTCCTATTGCTCTTCTAACTGCAGTTCCTCTTCATACTATTGTAATTCCATGATTTCGAAACTTTACTAACATTACAAAACAATATTGTTTCATTTTGCATAATTTTATAATGGTAATTTTCACTACATTTCAATATCAATTGTATTTTCATTTGTTGTATAACGCCCACTCTGAGCTGGGCGTGTCCAACAGTTGCTACAGTTGTAGCCAGTTGTAATGGACCAGGGGCAAGTGGTGCAGCGGACATGCCTATAAAATGGCTATAATTGCTGATGAATCAGTTATCAGATATATTTACATACATATACATATATGTATGTATGTAGTTTATTAATTGTGGGTTGTGCAGTCACTGGCGCCTGGCAGTTAGGCAACACTTTTTATACGCGCTCATAACTTAGCTAAGACACAGTGGCTGCCAAACTGTAATGTGAGGAGGGGGGGGGGGTTGTTTACTGAATGAAATAGAGATAGAGAGAGATAGAGATGGAGAGAGAGAGAGTTGCATGCAACACTTACCTCGCCTCTTGGCGCAGCAATTGATCGCCCAGTAAAAGTTCAGTTCTTCCTTTTGATATGCTACTTGTGGGACTGTGTTGCGGCTGTTGTTGCTGCTGCTGTTGCTGCTGTTGCTGCTGCTGCTGCTGCTGCAACTCAAAGGCGGCGGCTGCACTCAGCAATTGTTGCTGCTGATTGTTGCTGGTGCTGGTGCAGGTGCTGCTGCTGCTGGTTGCTGTGGTGTTGTAGATGTGCCCATCGCTGGACTGATGCACGATGACATCATCGTTATGCGTAGTTAGTAACTGCACCAGACACGAAAGAGAGAGAGAGAGAGAGAGAGAGAGAGAGAGAGTGTGTGAGATGAGTGAAGGAAACAAGAAATAGTTTTAAGTTAGAATAAATTATGTAATAAATTTAACAAATAATAACACCAACAAAGTAAACGCAACGAAATGAAACACAGCGTTCTACATGCCACACATACAACATGTGGCATGTGGCATGTGGCACGTTGCTGCTGCTGTTGCTGACGCTCACCTCTCGTCTCGGTGGATACATATTATTCGATATTAATAAATCACAATTTTTCATAGCGGACGTGCCCATGTTGCTCATGTTGCTGATGTTGCTGATGTTGCTCATGTTGCTGATGTTGCTGATGATGTTGTTGCCTGATGTGCTGATGCAATTATTGCTATTATTGTTGTTGCTTAAAAGTAAATGCTGCTGTCCAATATTGTTCATGTTGCTGCTGTTGCTGCCGCCGCCAGCATTGTTGATGTTGTTGTTGCTCATGTTGCTGCTGTGCTGGAGTTGCAGCTCGGCGAATGCCTGTTGCAGCTGCCCGCTGGATATCGCCGTCGAGTACTCCGTTTTGGGCGTTGTCGTCCCATGCACATGACCATAGCCATGTCCTTTTCCATGTCCATGTCCTTGTCCGTGTCCGTGTCCCGGCATTGTCACAATATCAGCAGCTGTTGCCGCTGCTGTTGCTGCTGCTGTTGCTGCCAGCGGCGATGTTGATGTTTGCGCATCAACGAAATGCGTGCCACCACCAGCAACAGTTGTTGCTGCCGTCAGCTGCAACTCGCTGGGCAGCTGCAGTGGCATGGGGCGCGTCGTCTGCGATTGTCGCTGCTGGTGGATGGCCGCTGTTGTTGCCAGTGTTGCAGCTGCCGCCGGCAATGTTGTTGTTGCCGGCAGTGTTGTTGTCGGCAACTGGGCGTGCTTGTTGTTGTAGCTGATGTAGGTGATGCCACAGTAGTTGGCGCCATCCACATCATCATCGTCGTCCATGTCGTCGTCGTCCACCTCCTCGGCGAGATGTTGCAGGCTGCTCGCCAGCAACGATTTCGCCTGCAACGGTTTGCCGGCGGCAGCAGCTGCTGCCAGTTGCTGTTGCAGTTGCTGCAACTGTTGCTGCTGCGCCTGGCTTGTCTGGTAGATGTGGCCGGTGGCGCTGCTCGTGTTGCCAACGCTGCCGCTGCCGCTACAGCTGCCGCTGCCGCTGCCACTGCCACTACCAGCAACTGCTGTTGCTGTTGCCGAAGATGTTGCTGCTGCTGGCGCTGCTGCTGCTGGCGGCTGTTTCAACGCTGCCGCCGCTGCTGCTGCCGTTGCACTAACAATTGCCGCCGTCGTCGAACTGTTCGCATTGCGATCACCGCTTGCTGCCGCCGCCGCTGCAGCTGCCGCCGCTGTTGCCGTTGCCGCTGCCACAGCAGCGCTCATCAATGCCGCCGACGGTGCCGGCGTTGGGGTCGATGTTGTTGCCGTTGCGGTTGTTGGCGCCAAACTGGGCGCACTGATGGGACCGCCAGCTGTTGCCGTTGTCATGGTGGCGCTGCTGCACGTGATTTGATTGCTGCTGAATGACGTCACATAGATGGGCGTGGAGTCGTTGAGGAAGCTCAGATCCTGTTTCTGGGTCGCTGTGGTGCCGCTCTTCGTTTGCTGCAACTGTTTGTTGCCCCACAGCAAAATCGATAACAAAATTGAAAAAAAAAAAAAAACCAAACAAAACAAAAGCCGAGCAAAAAGAGAGAAGAGAGGAAGAAGAGAAAATATAGGAAGAGAAAATTGTTTGTACTTAGTAGAGGTTACTCGAGGCACAGCTAAAAAGAAGTATCGTAGTGCTTAGAACAAGTTTTTCAAATTTATCGATATGTCGATGGTCAAATCGATAAATCGAAAAGCGGCATAAACTGCATTGCCAAACAATTAAGTGCTTTAATCGAAGCGAGAGCGACATTTTACTTCCAAAACTATCGATAAATCAAATATATATCGATAAGTGTTAAGTTAATAATCGATAAAAAACAAACAACTCTTGGCAAATACCGTATCGAGCAAATGATACAGATAAGCTAACAATCCATGCTTTCCACAATCGATAACATTGCGATAACTATCGTTGGGCAATCACTTATCGATTCATGTTTTACGGCGCACAGAATTAATCGATTACAACTGCCACTACTACTGACAATAGTTAATGTTGCTGCCCCTTAATCGCATTTATCGATCGATCGGTATGCATCCCCTACCCCCCCCCATCCTCACCTCACCTACCACCGACAACCTGCACTCCCCACCCCATCCATAACCACTAACTTGGCTAAATACGTACATATATTGTCATCACTTAGCCAGACTTCGTCATTCGCATATGCAAATCAATCAAATTTCATTCATTCATATAAAGCCAAGTCCAAATAATCCAGACAGCGACAGTGAGAGAGGGCGGGGGCGGGTGGATGTGAGTGGGAGTGGCGGTTGCGGATGAGGGAGTGGCCAAGGAGTAGGAATACAATGGCAGCGAATCTGGGGGGAAGAGGCATGCAGGGAATTAGGGCTGAAAAGCGTTTCGCCAAATGAAATATTCATTATTAATGGCAACTACAGTGAGGACTCGACCAAGGAAACCAAATTGAAAACAGCATTAGAGATATAAAAATATAAATAGATAACAATAAATAATAATAATATCACAAAATTACAATCAAAATTACAATGTATTATAAATAATATAACATAATATATTAAAAAAATAGTAATAATAATTTACAATTAATGAAATCTATCAAGTTAAGAATTATTAACAAACTGTATGTAGAATATTAAAAAAATATATGTATAAAATGAGTTTCATATAAAATAATAAAAAATTATATTTTGACATTATATTTATATATTTATATTTTATTTATATTTATATTCATATTTTTCAGTTAATTTTAAAAATTATAAAAAATTATTAAGATAATCCCAAAATAAAAAAAAAATATATATATATAGTTTTGCATAATATTATATATTTTTAAATTATAAAGTTAAACAAATAATAATAATATTTCAGAAAATAAATTATATATATTTTATGATTAAAATATTTGCAAATATTTTTTAGATAATCTCCAAGGTAAAGAACTTGCGAGTGCTGACTGTGGCATATTTGGAGACCATTGTGCTCCCATTAATGTCTGTGTGCGTATGTGTGTGTGTGTGTGTGGCACGTTGCGTAGGTGTGTCAACTGTCTGGTTGCGTGGGCAGCAGCATCATCAGGCCGCACCTTGCCTCCATGCAAATCTGTCTCTCTCCCTGTCTCGCTCTCTATCTCTTTTCCTCTCTCTATCTCCGTCTTGAGTTTGCAACATGTGGCAATTAGATTGTAGCCAAGGCAAATCAAAGGTGTTAAAGGGGGGGCGCTGTTAATGCAATTGTGACCCCCAAAAATGACATTAGGCGCCGTTTATCCTTGCAACCTGCGAGAGCGCCACCTGGCGGCTGCCAACAACAACTACAACTACAGGTGTCATATTGATTTGGTTGCAAAGTGAATGCGAATGCAATTATAGTTAACTAAGACTGCCGATAAATATAACTACATACATATATATATGTATATGTATGTATATATAGTTAAAAGACCCTTACAAAGAGTGACAAAGAGAGAGAGAGAAAGAGGGGGGTGAGAGAGTTGAATAGGGTATACCCTATATACTATATATTGCATATATATATATATATATATACATATATACAATTATGTGGAGCTGGCATCGCACTGCGAAAATGCTTCACGCTTCATGCACATGCCACTTGTGCGTTCAATTGCTGCACATTCAAGCTGCTTACCACCCACTCAACCACCCACTGCCCTAGTATACCCTCCAGCACCACACACCCCCACACACACACACACACACACACCACTGAGTCATTCCTACCTACCTGCCTCTCAATACCCCACTCTTTTGTCAACAACGTCACCGGTTTTATTTTCCATTCTTTCCTTTTTCGTTCGCTTTGTATACCCTGTAAATTGGCATTGTTTGAGGCAGTGGGTATGCTCAACTGGTGCCAGCCACTGCAATTTTAACAAGGTAACTGTCAGTCTAGTCAACTCTATACTTTGTCTAACCAAAAAAAAACGTATTAACAAATATAAAAATATTAAAAGTTAATTTTATTTTTTCACAGCAAAAATTTATAATTTTCTTAAATGGCTTCCGATAGTTGGAGTAGTGAGTAATTGCCCGGCGAGTGCATACTCTGCAATTTCGTGACTTGTTTTTATTTTCTATACTTTTGATCTGGGTTTTTTACTGCTGCATTTTGCATTGACTTTTTATCGGATTATTGACAGACAAGTCGACTACTGCTCCTCGTTCGTTGCCTTTGTATGGGTTCATTTTCTGCGAGGTGTCACTGCATGTGTGTGTGTATGTGTGTGTGTATAGGTGTGTGTGTGTATAGGTGTGTGTGTGTGTGTGTGTGTGTGTGAAGAGTGGCTGTCGCGTGCTGCGAACTCGAAAACTTCAAGCAATTGCACTTATCGCATTTAAAATCATGCGGTTCGGCCTCGAATTCGGTTCGGTTCGTTTCGGGTTCGGTTCGGGTAGGTTCGTCTGCGGTTCGGTAGAAGGTTTCCTTTTTTTTGGGGGGGGGTTCACTTCACAGTGCTTTTGGTTTAGTTAGCCGCAGCGAATGATTGACTACCCCTCAACCATTCTCTCGCTCCCTCTCTCTCTCTCTCTCCCTCTCTCTCACTCTCGTTCACTAGCAATGAATCCATTGAGAATCTGAATCGAACCGATGACACTCGAATTTTGGCCAAGAACCTTTCAAAGTTATTTTATTTTTTCCTTGTTTGTTTGTTTGTTGTATTGAAAAGTGTTTGCAATTGACCAAGAAATGAGATAGCTAAAGAGAGAGAAGGAGAGAGAGAGAAAGAGAGAGAGAGAGAGAGAGAGAGGGAGAGAGCTAAGTGGATAGCCACAAATTGTTGAGCAGTTCAATGCATTAACTGAAATGAGGAAATTTTGGTTGCAACTTGACCGAGGAACACTTAAAGTAGCAAATCTAGAGAAAGAGACAACCATACAAAGAGAGAGTGAGTGAGAGAGAGAGAGTGAGAAGGGGCATGCGAGCTAGAGAAATGAAGTGCTTGAATAATGTAGTTATATTCATTTTGCTGTGAATATGAACACATATTCATATTCATATTCATATTCATATTCATATTCATATTCATATTCATATTCATATTCATATTCATATTCATATTCATATTCATATTCATACTTGAGTTGAGTTTATTCAGAATTCTGAACTTGATATTGTTGCAACAATTTCTCCCACCAACTTTCGGTCTGTTTGTTGTGCATACACACACACACACTCTTACACACACATATGTCTCGTGCTGCACATTCACTTTCAAAATATAATTCACACAACGAGAGAATTTTGATTTCAAGCTTTTTTTTTTTGTTTTTGCTGCAAAAATGAAACATACGCAAATACCCTGTAAGTCTGGCAAAATGGGGGCGGCTTAGTTGACGTGAGTGACTCGTCAATTTGCAGCGTGATTCTCAAATCGCCATGTCAAATTTATAATTCTGCTGTTTTCTATAAATTTTATTCATTTATTCGTACTTTTTTCCAGTTTTCATTTCAAGTTTATAAAACTTTTGTAGCGTATTAAGTTTTTTTTTTTTTTTTTTTTTTTGGCAAATTTTATTTTCAAGGTGTTTGTTTATTGTGTGTTACCCTGTAAATGAGAGAGTGTCGAGCATGCAGGGTATATGTAGACAATTTTAGGCTATCCTGGTATAGTTTCAAAAACTTCCAACTAATTTTCTAAAATCACGTGGTAGCTGCTAGTCGAGCATTGTCGTTGCTCTGTGTTTTTGTGCAGTTTGTTGAATTTTTAATTGAATTTTGCGACTATTTCCGCATTTGTTTGTGCTTCTGTTTTTTTTTTTTTTTTTTTTTTTTTTTGGCTTTTTCTATTTTTTTTACTCGATGACCGAGAGAAGAGCAGTGTGAGAATGGGAGTTATTTCAACTGGTTTTTTTTTTCTTTATCTCCATCTCAATCTTTTTTCTTTCTATTTCACTCTGTCTGTATAGGTATAAAAAACATGGTATTAAAATTGGGATTTCTTTGCTTTTTTTTTGTTATACATTGAAGTGCAACACGAAAATTCATTTCATTTCGTTTCCCATTTCAATTTTCACCTACAGAAATAAAAGAGAGCACAAAAATTTGAAAAACAAAAACATTTTTCTTCTTTCGACTGCTGACTCGATTCTGGCCAAAGTCCAACTCAATTATTCAGAATTCCACACTAGTAAAGCCATAAACAAAATTGTATACAAATATTTTCGGGCTAAAATTGAATTTTTCAACTAACTGCTGTGAACTTCGCATAGCTTCAAGGATGAACGAAAAAAAAAACAAAAGTTTTTGGGAAAATTTTTAGTGAACAATTCTTAAACTTAATATTGTTGTACTTTCTTTTTAGGAAATATTTACAACATTCTCAGAAGATTCAGAATTTCTAAGGTGGAATTCAAATAAATCTATAATTTGCATTTTGAGAGGCACTTTAAAGCGATCAGGCAACGCCATTGCACTGTTTGCAAGCTAATACTGTAGTTTGGCGTTGCCAGACGATGGCTGCTGGTGTTGCCAGATGCTAGGCTTGAGTGGCAGCCCCTTCGAAATGTAATTTACCCATTTTTTAACTTAAATTAAAATTACTTCCAACACCTTCTTTTGGAGAGGCGTTTTCAAGCGATCTGGCATCACCCTAGCATAAGTTGCAGTAAGGCGCTGCCAGACCGTATCCGTCTATACAACGAATAACGCACTCCGGCTGTTAGCGTTGCCAGATGCTAGTTCTCAATGGCAATCCCATTCATATATAACTTACCTTCTTGGACAGCTGCGTTATATCCACGGGCGTAACACGATTTAAGGCCGCCAATCGCTGCAAACGCTCCCTAGCGTGCTCCTCGACGGCAATGACAAAGGCGTCCTGCACAGAGTTGCCAATATCCCAAGCTAAACACCGAAAAGAGAGAGAGAGAGAGAGAGAAAAAGAGATGAAGAATAAGTAAGACATGTTATGACTCAAAAAACAAAAAGCAATTCAAAAGAAAACATCGAAATTAATAAATTTGCCAATAGCAGAGCGAACTGCCAAATGATTTATGAAGCTGAGAGAGTTGGAGAATTGCTGTTGCTGTCATGCCACGGACCACCGCAACCACATTGCCGATAACAGCAACAACAGCAGCAGCAGCAACAACACTATTGTTGATGCTGTCAAAGACAACAATGCGTGTTTTGTGTGCGGCCGCGCACCGCCCGAAAGAAATCCATCAAAGTACAGTAAACACTATAAATATGCGCTTGCTGCCACTTTACTATCGATAAGTTATCGATAAATTAAAAAAAGATAGTGCCATTGGCATTGACATGAAAAGTTAGCAAGTTTCTGTTCACTAAGTCCAATCAGTATGTTAGCACTGACATTTATCGATTATTTATCGACTTGCATAAAGTTATCGATAGGCACTCGTAAAGATATTATTTAACATGTTGTCAGACAAGTATAATAATAATTTATGTATATTCAATTATAGACGAAATGAAGAAGATAATATTGAAAAATAATAATCGTTAATCGCACTGGAAAATATCGATAATCTTATTGTTCATAATTAGTAGGAAAAGCACGCGGAAGTTAAGCACAATTTTACGCCGGGCATTCTTCACTGTTACTCAGATAAATATGTGTATGTATGGGTAAGCGATTGTGTGTGTGCGTCTGTGTGTATATGGGTGTGTGTGTGTATGGGTGTGTATGTATCGAATATATTCATTAATAAGGCATTTCCGTTTGACGTTCGCCATGGGCAGTCGCCGCAAGTTGAGCAAATCAAACAATACAAATTGCTAGCTTATTGTGCGGAGACTCTCGCACTCGACTCCCAACTCTACACACTCATGTCATATGTATGACTATCGAGTATGTATATCGAATACATACATTCATACATGTATGGCGAAACACTCAATGGCCAAGTCAATATTATTCATAACACAAAATTGTATTGTAATCTCAAGCGTAACCCAAAAGGCATGACAGATGCCATTGTACCGCCAAGTGAGAGAGAGAGAGAGAGAGAGAGAGAGAGAGAGAGAGAGAGAGAGAGATGCCAGAACGTATTAACAATCGTATGATTAAACAATTACACATGCGATATGTACGTATATGGAAAATGATTATACAACTATAGACGAGCCGAGTAAATTCCACGCCAGTTAAACAATTCCAAATGGTTGTATAACTACTGCAAGCTATAGCTGCAATGCATATATCGCATAACTATCGCATGTTTCTCAAACAATACTTCAAAAGAGCTAAGTGGGAGCAGGCAGGGTTTGAAGGGAGTACGAGAAGTATTTATTGCTCATTAGAAATTTCATGAAGCTCAATCAACTATATCAGCCAATTAATCGATTAGTTTTCGATATCGATAACATATTTTGAAGCAACCGTGAACTTAAAAAGAGAAAACTTTTGATTATTGTTAAGAAGCTTTTGAAGAACAGTCAAAGGACTAGGCAAATCGATTAATCGATCAACTATCGATAACAGTAAATATATACATAATAGTTAATTCATGAAGCCAATGGTCACTTTTTTAGAGCAATCGCAAAAAAACATATATTAAACTATGTCAATTATGTAAAACAATCGATTAATCGATAAATTATCGATATATGTACATAAATATATATGAAATAAGGCCTTAAGTCAATGACAACTATTTAAAGCAATCGTAAACATGAATGCAAGCAAATCCAAGTTTTGTCAAGCTCAAGAATACGACGAACTAAACATAGAAAGAGAGAGAGAGAGAGAGAGAGAGAGAGAGAGACAGAGAGAGACAGAGAAAGGCAAAAAGTGAGACAAGTAGTGAAAAGGAGAGCATGTTTGTTGAGTCGCATAAATTGATTGAAGACTCGCATTCAGCCAGAAAGTTCACTTATGCAAGCCACCCTTTCACCCTCTGCACTCCCTCAGAGAGAGAGAGAGAGAGAGTTGCAACAAAGCTGCCACATCTATTTCTATTCTAAACACACACATTTACTTAAAGCATATTTACACACACACACACTTACATATATATATGTATATATACCGAGTCATGTGTCTTCTCTGTTATTTTTTTCTCTTCTATTTCTTTTTTTTTTTGCGATTTTATCACGAGTTTTTAGCCTGGCGAATGCCAAAGGAATCGTCGCAACTTTCATGTGGCAGCAGCGAAACGCAAAAGTTTTTTGTACAAAATTTTTGCTTGATGCCGCCTGCCGCTGTCAGCCCGCTGACAACTTGCAACGAACTCAACTCAACTCAACGCAGTCCAACTCTCAACCCCAACCCAGACCCGTAACCCTGAGCCTGAATCCCCCTTTACGCCCTTGACTGCATCTCGTGCTCTTTCGGCATTTTGCGTGCTCCTCAAAAAGGATTTCGCCCGCACTCAACTTTGGGCTGTCACTTTTATTGCTTTTCAGCTGCATTTTGGCGCCACCATCGCCCGCACATCAACACCCCTTTCACACCCCCCTCCCACACACACACACACACAGACTCCCTTGGCTACTGTGCCTGTGTGTGTGTGTGTGTGTGTGTGTAGCTCGGGCGCAGCCTTCACTTTAATTTCGTTTTGACGCCCTTGCATTTGCCATACCCTGTAAAAACGTGAGCTGTAGTGAGTGTAGTTCCATCAAAAATCAACTTGAACGGCAATGAAAATAAATTATAATCGATAGTTTGTTATCGATTGTTATTAGTGCAAATGCATGTTTTGTTCATTGTTCCCTTCACATTTCGATGTTATGAACAATAATTAAACTATCGATAGCATGACAATACTTACGAGTTATCGATCAATAAATATCGATAAATATTATTTAAAAATAAAATGCAACTAACGATAATTTGTTATCGATTGTTATTAGTCCAATATTTTGTTAATTTTTCCCTTCATACTTTAATGTTATCGACAATAATTAAACTATCGATAGCATGAAATGCTTATGAGTTATCGATCAATAAATATCGATAAGTATAATTAATGTAGACAATTAGACAAACAAGCTTATTATCGAACCACATTTATCGATAAATGTGCTCTGAGCACTGTTATCGATTGCCAAATATTATCTCTATTTTTTTTACAGGGTATCTTCTAGCTCGTCAACCCTTTCATCCCTTTTGCTTGGCCTTCTGTAGTCTTCACTTTAGGTCCTTCCTCACTCGACTTTTCGTAGGGTGCGGAGAGGGGGACGAGGGTGGGCTGATTGTGCCGAAAAGTGGCCGTCAGCGTGGCATCAACAGTCGCTGCTGCTGCAGCTAGAGGCGGAGGCAACAGTGATGCCTTGCAGCAGGGGTTGGGGACGCACAGTGGCATGTGGCAATGACTATGACTGCGCTGCGGCTGTTGTGCCACAGAGTCAATCTTGAGCTGAGGTTCGGTTCAACACAACTAACTTAACTACATGTAACTGGGCCAACTATGTGTGAGTGTGTGTGTGTGTGTGAGAGAGAGAGAGTGGGGGTGTGGCAAGCGCCCATGGGGCGCGCCTACTCGCAGTTGCAAATCCAATTAGGCGTCATTGCGTTGCGTTAGCAGCGGCAGCGGCAGCGACATCATCACATGTCGTTGAACCTTCAGCTTGGGTTTTAATCTCATTTGTGTGTGTGCGTGGGTGGGTGTAGGTGGGTGTGTGTGTGTGTGTATGTGTGTGACAGTGACAGAGATAAAGTGAAAAGAGAGAGAGAGAGAGAGAGAGAGAGAGAGAGGAAGAGAGGCATTTGCCGAGTTAAAACTGTAAACTGAGCGCATAACCCCACAGAGCAACCCCCAAAGCCAACGACAGTTGTCCTCCATTTTGGGGCAGCACCTTATTAACCTTAATTAGCAATTAATGGCAAAGCACCACCCCCAACCTTACAGTACACAAAAACAAACACAAGCACAATCACAAATCACAAGCAGAATCAGAAGAACAAGTATGTATCCTGGGGACCACCACCCATCGACTTGACCAGAGACCGCAGAGACCGAATCTGGACCGAGGGAGTCGAGGACGCCGACCCGCAGCTGAGTTATGTGAATACCGAAAAGCCATCAATGGTAATATGTATTATCAACATCATTAACAACAACATCATTAAAACACCATTGATAGTCAAGTAGTATAGATGTGTGTGTGTCTGAGTGTGTGTGTGTGTCTGAGTGTGTGTGTGTGTGGCAGTTGAAGCAGAAATCGAAGCGCGGACAGGCAGCAACGTAAACAGCGTTAATTAACACAACAATTGATTGATAAAACCCCAAGCCAAAACAAACGGGCACAGCTCCAATTGCAAGTGAACAACAATGGCAACTCTGCCAACAGCAACAACTCTGGCAGCAACAACAACTACTACTGTCAACTACAGAAGACGCTGCAGCTTTGCTACAACAGTTTGACATGCATAGCTTGGCGTTTACAGTTTGAGAGTCACAGAGTCAAACGCAAATGACAAAATAAAATTTAAGTAAAAAACCCAGTAAATATATTCAAAAAAAAAGGGAAAAAATTAAAAAAAAAATGAATAAATTAAAAAATAAAATTAAAAATTTAAATTAAATAACAAGAATAAAAATGAAATAAAATTAATATTTTAATCATCAGAAAGACATCATTAATTTAATATAAAAATAAAAATTTATTTAACAATAATAATAAGGTTTATAAAGATATTAAAATACAAAAATAAAAAATTAAAAAACAAAGTTGACAAAAAATAAGAGAGAAAATGTAAAAATTTAAAATATAATATATATATTCAAAAAAAAATAAATTAAAATTTTAAAAGTAAAATATTGAATAAATCACAATAAAATTAATAAAAATAGACATCAGTTGAAATTAAAAAAAACTAATTTTATTATATTAAAAAAACAATAAAAATTTAGATTAAAATGTTACGTCGCATTTGTTTATAACTATGCAGGGTATATCCTAGTCCATCACTGTCCAACTTAGCAAGCATATTTTTTATATATTTAAACACAGCTATCAACTGCAACTTAAAAAAATATGTCTAAATTTTTATCACATAAAAACACAGACCGATTTCAAATCTGTTTTGTTGAGGCTGACAAAATATTTGCTCCAATTCTCCACGACGACGACGAAGAGGAAGAAGAGTGACTTTTTAGTTCAGTTTATTTAAGATAAGATATTTCTTGATACAAAAGAATATATGTGCATATATATATATATACATATATATACCAACAATATGTGACTATATCTTTATTTAATTAAGTAGCTTGTTGCAGATTGTTTGCCAATTGATAAATCTATATGGATATATATATATATATACTACCTAGAGAGAGAGAGAGAGAATAGATTTACGGGTTTTCGCTTTCATTGCCATAAATATGGCCATAAATATGAATTATTTTTATCAACATTTTCCGATAACGGCATTACGGGAGTATTACGCATAGACCCCATTCAAGAGTCATCAAAAATCCAAACGATTGCTTTAATTGTTTATTTATTTATTGTGGCGGGCAGTATTCGATGATACCCTACAATTTACAACTAGTATTCTTTATTTTTATACACATATATGGAAGTTCATTCAGTTTTTTATTCACGCCTAATATTTGTAATTAATATGCTGTATTGTGTAAACATATAATGATTGTTTATCGCATATTTATGTATATGTACAATATGTACATATATGTGTATATACATATGTATTGACACCTTTTGATTGACTTTCAATTGCATTGCATATTTATTTAGCTTATCTTTCGCACTTCCCCTCGTTGCTCTACTTCGCCCATGACTCGCTAGGGGGGCGTATACGTGATATTTGATTTGTTTGTGCCGCATTTTGAGTTCATTTGTTGCACGCTAATTACCCGTTACGTAAATAGTTGATAAACCATCAATAGTTCACAGCTTTTGCTCGTTCCTCTATATATTTATATATATATATCTCTCGATCTCTCTTTTGCATCTCCCTATATACCGATCATAGCCTTTTCGCGAGCTTCTCCATATAATTTTCTATCCCTCTCTCTCTCTCTTTCTCTTTCTTTCCTTCCATCTCTTTCTGCTTGTTTCTATTCCTTTCTTTCCTTCCACCTCTTTCTGCTTGTTTCTATTCGCTTCTTCCTTCACTTCCTTCCGCATATAAATCTGAGTGTAGACAAACAAACGACAGCTACTGCAAGCATTTGCTATTCCTTTTTCGTTTGCTTATAATTCGCAACCAGTTTTTGCATTACTTAAAATAATGCCAAAGTCAAGCAATTTTGCTTTGTTTCTGAACGCTAACAAAAACACAACAATTTCGCTGGAATTTTGTGCAGGTTTTGACCTTTAAGTCAGAGCCAACTCTCGTGACTACTCTATACTACAGATATACCTACATATCTGGATAAATATAGTATATATAGTCTCTATTTATGTGTTTTTTATTACTGGTAGCTGTAGACTAGGCATAACATTAGTGTTATTATGATTATGATTATTATTATTATTAGTTGAACATTCCATTCTCAGCAGTTATTTTGTTGTTCACGTTGTTGTTGTTGTTGTTTTTTAGCATCACCTTATTTTTCTACTTCTTTTGCTGCTGCTTCTTCTGCTCTTTTTGGATTTTATTTTTATATATACATATATATATATATATATATATATTTGTGGCTGTTTGTGAAACTCGTTTAGGTGCACAAAAGATTTCGTTATTTTTTTTATTTTGGTGTGTGTTTTTTTTTTTAATATACATTTTATACCTCATGCTTTGGCTTTTATCTGCGGCTCTTTCAATCTTTTTTTTTCTCTCGCTCTCTTTCTCTCTTTTTATTTTGCCAGCTAGCATCTACAGCTCCCTCTCCCTCCCTCTCTCTCTCTCTCTCTCTCTCTCTCTCTCTCTCTCCCTCTCTCTCTCCCTCTCTCTCTTCTTTTGTTATCTACGTAGCATGTGCGCGGGTTATGTAACCGCAAAATGATGTATCGCATTTCCGAGGCTGCCCAGCGGCCACCTCCCCTCAAACCGCCCTTGCCACAGGGCGCCCCTGACCACCAAAAGCGCACAGAGAGAGATAGAGAGAGAGAGATAGAGAGGCGCAGAGAGTGAAAGGTAGAGTCAGTGGGAGGCCATGAACTTTTAGCATAGACTGTTTGCCGCTTCGACCCCTCTGAAGAAGAAGAACCGCTGCTTCTTTTGCTCCCCTTCTGCCCCCTTTGTCGCTTAGATAACTGTGGGAATCGCAGATTTGACAATTTCCTAACCTATGCCAACTCTTACATACATATGTATGTATGTACATCACCTTGGCCAACATACCCCCGCCCCTCCCCCCACCTTCCACGCATACACCTGACACATCATTTACATATATAAATATTGATAACATTTTTGTTTTTGTATGTCAATTTTGTAGGTCTTCCTCTTCTGCTTTTTTCTCTGTTAATTTTTATGTTGTTCACAAATGGAAAGTAAAACAACATTTATATATACATATGTATATGTATGTATGTATGTATATATTATGAATGGTAGTGTGAGGGGTGTGGAGTGCGGAGGGGGTTGTTTCATAAAATTTTGCATGTTTTGCATTGACTTTCGTTTTGCGGCCGCAAGAAAGTCACAACAAAAAGTTTCGTTTTTTTTTTTTTTTTTTTTTGTTTCATTTTATAACTCACGTAATCCACATTAAATGTGCGTTTTTCTTTCCATTCTCTCTCTCTTTTTCTCTGTCTCTCTGTTGCTATCTCTTTTTGTTGTTGTTTCTTCTAGTTTTGTGGCATTTCCCTCATCTTTTCCGCTTTTTCTTTTGACAGATTTATTTGCTTCTTTTTTTTCTTTTGTCGTCTGCTGAATGTGCGCCACGATAAGAAATCGCAAACATATAAATCTTGCTCTCTTTCTTTCTACCTTCCTCTCCCTCTCTGTCTCTGTCTCACTCCCTCTTTCTGTCTATTTCTCTTTGGTCTTGCTCTTGTTATTACACTTCTCCATCATTTAACAGTTTCATACACTGTAAACATGAAATGCTTCACATTGTTGCAGTGTCTCTACGTAATTTCTTTTTGTTTCGCTTAAGAATATCATGAGATTCATAACATAGATCATAAAAGCTCTTAAAATATTATTATTTTTTTATATTATTATATAAAATATTATAATATTATTACAGTTTCTTAAGAAATATGTATATAAAAATTGAATAGTTTTTTTTTGTAAAATTTAAATGTGAAAATATTGTTTTTCTCTTTTCTTTCAGTTTATTGATTACGAGTAGTCTCTCTCTCTCTCTTTCACTTTTCTCTCTCTCTCTTTTCCCCTTTTTTTCTCACTCTCTTTTTCTCTCTCTCTTTTTCTCTGTCTTTCTCTATCTCTCTTTTTCTCCCTCTCTTTCTCTCTGTCTTTCTCTATCTATCTTTTTTCTCTCTCTATTTTTCTCTCTCCCACTTTCCCCCATCTCTCTCCCTCTCTTTCTTTCTCTCTCTCTTTCTCTGTCCCTCTTTTCTCTCTCTCTCTGTACCTCTTTTCTCTCTCTCTCTCTCTCTCTGCCCCTCTTTTCTCTCTCTCTTTCTCTCTCCCTCTCCCTTTACCTCTCTCCTTCTTTCTCTCTCTTTTCCCTCTCTTTTTCTCTCTCTCTTTTTTCTCTCTCCTTCTCTATCTCTCTTTTTTCTCTCTCTCTCTTAGTCTATATCCCTCTATCCCTATCTGTCTCTCATTTTTTTCTCTCTCTCTCTCTCCTTTTATCACTTCATCTCTCTCTCTTAGTTACTCCCACTATTTCTCTTTCTCTCTCTCTCTCTCTCACTCTCTCTAGTTTTTTTCTTGATATTCGTATGTGCACCTCATAGTTTCCGCTAATTTGTAACTTTATTGAACTCAATACTAACGATTTATTTGCTTTTGTGTGTCGCCATCTGGCGGCAATCAGCAAACATTGTCATTATCTGCGATGCGAATGCATACATACATATGTACATACCTACATATGTATGTACATACATGCATTTGGCTGCGCTTTTGCTGCTGCCACGCCCCGCCCCTCCCTCACTATTTGATCGCCCACATGCAATTTACAATTGTCTGCAAAAACAATAAGTGTGTCAAATACGAGATTTCATTGCTATACACAAATAAACAAACACACACACACACACATACACACATACACATACATGTATGCAATAGTTTTTATCCCTCCACCCCCTCCCCTGGTGTCCACAAACTGAGTTACAGTTTGAAATTACGCATACGCCACATTGGCTGCGAATCGCAATGCAGTCAGCGAGTGTCGCTTATCATTAGCTTATCACGACGACGACATCATCAGCAGCAGCAGCATCACAACATTGTTGCTCTCTTTTTAATTGTTAGACAGACAGAGAGTGAGAGTGGGAGAGTGGAAGAGTGGCAGAGAGAAAGGGGTTGGAAAAGTGAGAGATTTGTTGTTGGTTTTGATGGACGGTCGCTGTTGAAAATGTCTTTATTATGACAGCAGCTATGTGGGTATGAGAATGACAGACAGACGGAGAATGAACCGAGAGAGAGAGAGAGAGAGAGAGAGAGAGAGAGAGAAAAGGGAGAGGTAAAGTGTGTATTACTTTTTAAGCACTTTCAACTTAAAAACTGAATTCATTTCCAACGACAACAATGACGACCCTGATGATTGTCAACGTTTCTTTTTGTCTTTTCGATTTTGATTTTGATTTTCTGTTTTCTGTTTTCAGTTTTCAGTTTTGAGTTTTGTAGTTGTCCGCTTTTAGTTATTTGCTGCTCATTTAGTTGTGTCTTTATGATTCTGCTTTAAAAGCTGAGCTTTGTTGCCCCCATTGTGTTGCCCCAGCTGCGCATTGTCTCACGTTTGTTTATTTATTTATGCCCCCGCTTGATTGCCTCACACATGCTCTTCATTTCGTTGTCGTTGTCGTTTTCGTTTTCGTTTTCGTTTTCATTTTCGCTTCTCTCTTTGACCCCCCATCACCCCCCATATTTGTTGGGTGCTTTGCTCTGTTTTGGCTTCGCTCTGGAGCTCATTACTTATTACACTTTGTAATCCCTTCCAATTGCATTCCCAGCACCACATCCTTTAAGCTCAAAAGCTGCAAACCCTTTCTTCGATATCGATTCCCTTTCTCAGTTTCGGATTCGGTTTCGGTATCAGTTTCCGTTTCAATTTCATTTTCAATTTCGATTTCCATTGTGGCATTTCCATTTGAGTTGAAAGCTGTGGGAAATTTATTAAATAATTTGTTGATCTCAGCAATATCAATTCTCACACTTTTCTTTCCATTGGCTATTGGAATTATGACTTCCAGTTTCCATTTTCTATTTGCATTTATTTTCCCAGCTATTTCCACTAGATTATGCCTTTCCATTGGAAGCTGGCTATTGGAATTATCATCATCATTCTTTTTTTTCTCATTTCCATAATTCATTCTTCTTTCATTCTTCCTGTTTTCCACTACATTATGCATTTCCAATGGAAGCTGATTATTGGAATTATCACTTCCACATTCTTTTTGCTGGAAGCAAATTTACTCTACTTTCAACTAATTTCGTTTTCTGCTGAGCTTAATGTTCTCCAAAATTGTGACGTATATAAACAAGTTTGAAGTCACATTTTCTTTTGCCATAACTCTTATTTCCACTTCCAGTTCCACTTCCACTTCCAGTTGCTCTTTTATGACATTTCCAACGATTGGAAAGTAAAACGTCTTTATATGTAGCTGAATTTCTCATATTTATATTCAGCATCATTTTGCACTTGCCGCGCAACAAGTGGCAACAGCAGCATGGCCAATAAATTGGCTATTAAACTTATCTGGCCATATCCAATTATAGCCATGAATACGGCAACAGCAACAACAATGTGGCCAACACGAAAAACGAAACAAAAAAATAACAACTTCTAAATAATAATGGCCATAAAGTTGAGAGAAAGGCACACAAAGCGAGAAACATACATAGACACGAAAGCAGGGAGAGAGTCACGATGCCACCGCTGAGAATTGAGAATTAAGTGGGAGCAGGGCACTGCAGATACCCTGTGGAAATACCCTGTAATGTTGACTGATTAATACGCATATTAATCATAGAATCAAAGTCTGAGATTAATTTGCAGCTTAATCCTATGATATATTTCGAGATATATTCAACTGCTTTTAGAGGGAGATATGCATACTCAAAGAGAGAGAGAGAGAGAGAGAGAGAGAGAGAGAAAGAGAGAGAAAGATAGAGTGAGTTAGAGAAAGGAGGTGATAGAAATGAATAGACTCCATGAGAGAAGTGCATTGTGTGCAACGGCAACTCTGTTGGTGAAAGGCAACAAAACATAACATTCAACAGCAGAATTGTCACAAAACATGTTATGTTAAAAGCAGAAGAAGAAAAAACGAATGAGAATAAAAAAAAAATAACACCGTTAAGCAAATACAGATACAAAACAAAACAAAGCCAAAGAACACGCATAAAAAACAATGCTGCATCTAAAAAGCAGCTGCAACAGCTAAAGAAGCAACAGCTTTAACATAACATACAGTGGAAGAGAGAGAGAGATAGATAGATAGTGAGACAGAGAGAGAGAGATAGATAGATACACACCTATAGAGGGAGTCGGAGCTACATTGACATATGTATACAGATGTAGTATAGTCGGGGGAGAAAATGCGTGGGCGCAGCAAAGAATTAGTGAAAAGGCAGTTCAAGAGGATTTCTGGAAGAAACCTTTAAGGAAACCTTACAAAGTCTAAGGAACTAAGAAAGAAAAAGTTGAAATTTCCATATTTTTATCTGCCTACAGCTGGCATTCAATCAATGCAACTATCAATCACTCTCAATTAAAAAAGATTGAAATAATTCGCTGTTAGACAAGCATTCAGTCAAAGTAGCCATCAAACAATCTTTTTGTAAGCATATCAACTTTTTTGATTGTTAATCCAGTGCTCAATCATTCTATGTTTTGTATTTCGTTTTGTTACAAATACAAACTGACATCAATCAGACCGCAAAATCAGCCATCAATCTTAGTTCAATCAATCAATCATTTTGAGTGAATGAACACAAAACAAAACCTCAAATGAAATTGGCGCTTATCAGCTGTTGCAACTGCCACAGCTGCATGTTGCAACGACAAATGCTGTTGGCATTGTGGCATTCTTAGTGAATGTTTGAGGTCAATCTATTGGTCAACCAACTTCCGCTCTCCCTCTTCCTCTCTCTCTCTCTCTGTCACTGTTTCTCAGTGTGACTCTCTTACAATTTCTGTAAGTCTTCAAATTTTCTATTGCCGCATTATTGGCACTGTTTGCCCCATTCAACAGCCATTCCACGGCCAATAACAAAGATAAACAGTCAAAACGTCAAAAGACGTATAAGAGAAAAAAGATGCTGAAAAAGGGAAGTGCTGCACTTAAACATACCAAGCAAATTGTTATAAAAAAATCCACCTTTTTTTAAAAAAAAAAAAATTATTTCAATAAATTTTATTTCAATTTAAGTGAAATTTTTTTTAGTTAATTACCAAAGTTGCTTTGCAAGTTGAGCATGCCCTGATTCGCGTGGTATGCATAGCTAGTTGCCAAGCGCTGCACGCTAGATGGCGCTGCACAATTGCCATAATTTGGCAACGTTTATGCTACCCATTTGACTGGTATTTTAACAGGGTATCAAATGGGGGACAAAACACATCCAGCTGAGAGAAAAACTTGAGAATTGAGAGGCAAAGAGAGACAGACTGAGAGAGAGAGAGAGAGAGAGAGAGAGGCATACGTATACTATATTGTTATAGCTTGGGTCTCTTTTGAGGCAATGACTTTTACACATCGCAGCACATGGCTGGCCAACCACATGCCCCGCCACATGCCCCATCCCCCTTATCAACCATCCCTAACACTGTCTCTCTCTCTCTCTCCCTTTCTGGCGCTGTCGCTGCTGCCAAGGCTAGCTGTGTCTCGCTCGCAACCGCAGCCAACGTCACCCAGCGCATCTCTTGGCATGCCCACATACATACATACATATATACATATATGTATGTATGTATCTAAGTTTGTGTGTGTGTGTGTGTGTGTGTTTGTGTTGCCGCCATCATCGAGCGCGTGTAAAAACGTTTGGCCAACACACACACACACACACACACACACACACACACACACACACACACACATTCAGACATATGGCAAAACTTGCCTTACCGGATTTTGGATGCTGACCCAGCTAGCTATACCCTTCCCCCCCCCCAACCGCCCAATCACCCCAACACTAACACTAACCAGCCTTACTCTCTCGCATAGTATGTTTCGCTCTCTGCTGCTGCTTCTTCTTCTTCTACTACTACTACTTCTTCGGTTGCTGCTGCTGCTGCTGCTTCTTCTTCTTTTTCTACTACTTCTTGTTGCTCTTCTTATTACTGTTTTCAAAGCCGCGCTCGCACCCGCGCTTCTCACACCTGGAATGGACCATGAGACCAATAGACGTACAACAACAACAACAACAACAACTGAGAGAGAGAAGAATAAGCTACAATGCTGCTGCTGCTGCTCTCTCGCTCTCTTGTACACTTGGCTGTATCTTGGCGGCTCTGTCGTTTGTCTGTTTTTATCTTTAGCTTTGCGTTTTTCTTTGCTTCGCTTGTCCGTTTGTCTCTCTATTGATTTCGTTTTATACATAACCACAACAACAGCAACAACAACAATGAAATTCATGACTTTGGAATGTTTTGCTTGAGCATGTATGAGTGTGTGTGAGTGTGTGTGAGTGTGTGTGTGTTTTAGCCAAACAAGTAATGTAATAAGTAACTTCTTTTTATTTTCCGTCAAGTTTGGAAAGAAGAAAACTGGAAATTCTTGCGCCCATTTGCACCGTGAACTACAAAAAAAAAGTTGACCCAAAAAATACAACAAAAAAGGGAATAAATTTCAAGGAAAATAAAAAAACATTAACCAAAAAGGCCGTAGAACAACAACAACATACAACAGTATATACATATACCTTTTTTTTTTTATAAATATAGCAATATTTTCAAATTTCAACTTTTCAATTGTCATTTTTTAAGTATTTTTCAAAATTTAGTCAATTTATTAATTATTTTTAATTTCCTGTTTTTATATAAAATTCGTCATATTAGAATTCATAATTTTTTAATTTTTCTTGTATATCACTTTTTTTATTAAACGCCCCTTAATTAAAAATTTGTTATTGTTTTAGAACGCCCCCTCCCCCTCCCCTTTCGAAACTCAGCTGCAGCTACAGTTTTGTAAGCATTGCTTGAAAAATGCAGCCCAAACTGTGCTTTATGCATTGTTGTGATTGTTTTTTTTTTTTTTTGGACTGTAGTTTTGTTTCGTTGCAATTTCCACACATGTGTATATAATGAGATATAGAAACAGAAACAGAATTGGGGAAACACTTGTTTTGTTTTCAGGTTGCTTAGCCGAGTTTGTGCCGTTATGCCGCTACAGTTTGAGCAGCGCTCACGTGGCAACCAAAACACAATTATAACTACATATACATAGATGTATATACATATGTATGTACATAGTATGTACTTGTAGTAAGTAGAAATGTATTTCCAGTTGGTTGACTCGATTTGGCAGCACTCTCAACACTCTCCACACTCTCCACACACTCCATCGTCAAGAGACAACAGTGACGACTCCCACCAGCTTCGCTTTTGTGCCATTTTCGCCAACATCCCACTTCCCACTTCTCATTTTTTTGCCACTTGTTTATTAGACTCGTTCCACAATTTCCAGTTCATTCCAATGCAAACTCCGCTCAAATGTTTGCCTGTCCAGTTAGAGCTACAGTTGTTGTTGTTTCTTTTCGCCTAAGCGACTTTTAACTGTTTGCGTTGTCATTATTACATACGTACATATGTACATATATTTTCACCTCATTTTGTTGTTGCCGTTCTCACTCTGCATTTTGCACTCTCACGCCGCCCATTACAAAACAGCAGCAACAGCAACAACAAAAACACCAACGAGAGTAGAAGCTACACCAAAAAGAAGAGGAAGAGCAAGCTGAGCAAAGACAACCGGACACACATACATACATACATGTATGTACATATGCAGAGCGCGAGCTGCGCTGCTTTTGTGCTCTGCTAATGCCAAATAAAAGTTGCCAGCTATGCAGTTGGCGTCGGCAGAACAAAACAGACAATTAAATTAAAATATTATTGTTGTTGTATGTGGTACAAAATGTAGCTAAATAACTGCGTGTATTGCATAAATGCTGTCAATTGCCCTTCGGCCCCCATGCATATCTACAACAAACAACAATAACAACAACGAGAATAACATAAGCAAAGACAAAACAGATGTCGCTGCCAACGTCAACGTCGCTGCCATTACACTGAGTCATGGGCCATGGACAAAAGCTCAGCTGCTGTCTTTGCTGAGCGCGACAGAGACAACGAACTTTGCAAATTTGACAAGGTTTTGAAAGCACTGGCATGCTTACTTACTTTATTTTCTCTTTTTGACGCCGGCGCGCTTTTTATTTTCCTTTCAACGGGTTGCATAAACCAAATTCATTTGTTACACAAAACAGCACACAGCAAGCAAAACAAAACAAACAAGAAAAAATGTGTAACACCAGCACAAAAATAAAAAAACAACAACTCAATAAATACAAAATATATACGAGAACTGCGCTTTAGAACGCAACGCAGTCGCAGTCGCCGTCAACGTCAACGTTTCGGACGCCAACGCGCGCGCGCGCATACAACACCGCCGACGACGCTACGTGTATGAGAGGGGGGCAGGAGATAAACACACACACGTACATATGTATGTATATTCTAAGGGGCGTTGCGTGATGTTTTGTCGAGATAAGTTGCGGGGCAGCGTTAAAACTTAACTTCACTTCACGTCACGAGACGACAAACAAAACGCAAAAACAAAATATGTGTATACAAAACAAGTATCTATGTATGTAAAATAAATAAATTGTTAAAATAATCCCAAATGATACGCTGCCTAAATGAACGACCGCGACGACGACGACGCAGCGCAAACGTCAACAGTTGCCGCACAACTGAAGCGATTAGTTGATGTTGCGCAGCGCTGAAGCCATCATACTGCTGCAGAGAGCCACAGAGAAACAGCAACGAATCGTGGAGAGCGTAAAAAGCTGCGCGCCATGCTCAAAGCTGGTAATTAAATGATAGCAGGAGAGTGCCGGAGACCGAGAGAACGTGCCAAGACGGAGAGAGCACGTTTTAAAAGCGTTGTGTAATGTGAATGGGCAGCGCGTCAGAGACGTCGACAACGGCCGACAGCTGACAGCATGTGAGCACTTTGACAGGCATTGTGCATAGCTTAAGCTAAGACAGTATTGCGCTAACAGCGCCCTGTTAACAGCTAGTTGCATTCTTTTAAGCTCAATTCCAGGCTCTGTTAATAGCAGATAACAGTCATGTTAACAATTTTGTTGGCTTCAAGAACAAATTGTTGCTTAACTGTCTTAAATAAGAAATTAAAAAAAAAAAAAAAAAAATTGAAATTAAAGTATGACATTTTAGAGGCACTTACCCAGTCTGGAATCATTTTTCTTGCGCACACGCAAACAAATTGTGCAGGATTTGATGCACTGTTCGAAAAAGAAATCTGTTAGAAAATGTTATTTGATTGATCGATAATTGGTTTCTACTTACATCATGTATGTGCCGTATGGCCTCTGTGCGCGATATATTGTCGAGTGTCAGTCCATTGACCTCGAGTATCTCATCGCCCACTTCCAGATTATCGCGATCGGACGGTGAGCCATATAATTTAATTTTTCCCTCCGCATTCTCAACCAGTATGATAACATATCCCGATAGTTCAACAACTTGTTGCTGCAAAACACAAATACACACACACACACACACACACACACACACACACACACACACACAAACAAGATATTAGATGAGATTATGCCACAAGATAATATTCAAAAGAGGCACTCTTTATTGTTGCCACATAAAGTCATTTGCATAAATGCTACAAAATGTTTCAAATGCTTCAAATTGCCCATAAGCAGTATGTTGACTGTTAAAAGGGGGGGAATTTCCTACAGAGGGGTTTAAGAGATGTCACAAAATGTAAAGAAAAAAAAATGTAAAACAAATTAATTATACACAAAACGAGGCCAACTTTTCACTAACTTCCACCCCCCCCCAAAATGACACAGTCCCAACGCCTACTGTCCACGCCCACGTCCACAGCAGGAGTTGAAATTTTGCTCTCTTTTTCTTCTATACATGTGAGTGTGTGTGTGTGTGTGTGTGTGTGTGGGAAGTTTTTGCCCATTTATTGCCTGGGCCTGTTGCTCGTTATGTTAATTACAGCAAATTATGCTCGTGTGGCGTGTGTGCGTGAGACCGAAGTGCCCGCAAAACTGTATGCAGCATATGCGCCACGCCCACAAATGCTGGCTAACCGCACAGTTGCTTTTGCCATTTTGCTCTCTTCCACCCCGCCCTCAGTCTCCTGCTCATGGCATGCTCCTTCTTCAATTTTCTTTTAACAGCGCTTATGAAACAGTTTGACAAGCGCTGTATGAATGACGGCAAAGAGAGTAAAAGTGACAGAGAGAGAGAGAGAGCTTAGCTGCAAAGAGAGAGTGCTAATCGAATTAACGCTGGTAGTGTTGGAAAATGTCATTCATAGACTTACTTTGATGCGCCTATGAAACAGTTTGGAAAGCACTGCTTCTTCAACTACAAACCACTAAAAGCTTCTCGGAGAGCGGCATAGTGAGAGGAAAAGTGTTACTCAGCTTAAGGGAGAGAGAGTGCCAAAACTGTTCTCGATGCGCTGCAGTGTTGCAAAATGCAATTCAAAGAATGAAGGAATGAAGTAGAGAGAGAGAGAGAGAGAGAGAGAGAGAGCAAGTTGAACGCAGCTGATCAAGCACAGGGTGCACAAAGCGACCACAGGGTGCGCGTAAAGTAGCCAAGCACATGGCAAAAGTGCTGCGGCAATTGCGGCCGCCACTTACACACACACACACACACACACAGAAGTGGGCGTGGCGAAAGTGCAATTGTTGCATGAACCGCAAACAAACACAAAGCACTCGACAAAGCAAAACTCAAGCGAACTGAACTCGAGTCAAGAGTTTTGTTGGCAAACAGCCAGAGAAAGACAGAAACAGAGTGGGAGAGAGAAAGATAGAGCGAGTTAGAGTAAGAGAGTGAGAGAGAGAGAGAGAGATGGACTGAGAGGTGCTGAGTGTGTCAAACTGGCAGGACAATGTCACAAGGTGCAACAACTGAAAGAACAACAACAACAAAGAGCACAACTTGACATTTGATAAACGCCGCGAATAAAAAACATTTTGCTTTTCCTCATTTCTATTCATTTACATATATTATTTGCACGCTTTGCAACACTTAACAGCACTTCCTTTATATGCCTTGTTTCGTTAGTTGGCGCTGTGATTAGAAATTCCACAACAACAACAATAACAACAACAACAAAAACGACTTAAAACTGCCGCCGCTGTTTGCACCGCTGACCGCCAGTTGGCGCTGCTAAAGCGACAATCACGTCTGGCAGCTGCAGAGAGTCACGCTAGATGTCGCCACTCTATCGATCAACATATGAATTTAATATTAACTGCAAAACAACATAACTTTGAAATTTATGCAGCGAATGCCATGAAAATTAGCAAACAGATAGTTAATAGCGGTTACTTCTAAAATTAATTTAAGAAACTAGCAGATATTAACTGTGAAGCATGTTTTTAGCTGCCAAAAACAGAGACAACATTAAAAGTTTGACACAAATTAGTTTCAACTTGAATTTGGTCAAATACAGGGTATTTGGACACTTTTTTGGCACTTTTCTCAAATGTTTGGCCATGTCTCATAAAATACTTGTCATACACGCCTTGAAAAAAAACAAAATGCTTCTTATGAGTCCTAGAATCGATGGGAGTCAAAAAATTAGCATCGAAATTTTTTTGATTTTTGATGATTTTGTCAAGGGGTTAGTATGCAAAATTGGTGAAAAAAGTTGAAATTTTTAAAATAATGAAATTTACCAAAATGTTTATGCAGTTTTAATCTGATATCAAAACCAAAGGCAAAATGCCAAATTTTATGAAAATCGGCTCATTTTCGGAAAAGTTATGACAGTTCAAAGTTTGAACAGTTTCAAATTTATGAAAAAGGCGATTTTGGACTAAATTTTGATCACATTTTTAGCCATATCTCTTGAAATACTTGTCAAAAACACCTCAAATAAAAAGCAAAATGCTAGTTATGAGTCCTAGAATCGATTGGAGTCAAAAAATCAGAATCAAAAATTTTTTGATTTTTGAAGATTTTGTCAAGGGGTTAGTATGAAAAATCGGTAAAAAAATTAGAAAATTTTTAAATGGAGTATTTTGGGAATATTTGAATGCAGAATTATAGTGTGTTCAAAACCATTAACAAAAATCCAAATTTCATCAAAATCCGATGGTTTTTGGCCAAGTTATGGCAGTTTGAAGTTCTGAAAGTACCGTTATACCAGAAGTTTGCACTTTTGACACGGGGTAGTTAGTTGTCGAACCTACCCCACGCCAACAGTATAGTGGCTGGTAAAGGGAAGAGAACAGAAGAAAAGCGCATAATTATTGGCGTTTCAGCAACGGATGCGGGCACTCAGAGCAAAAAAAAACACAGTGGTCGATGAGAGGGGGGGGGTGAGGCTGGTGGGGGTGTGTGGGTGGCTGGAGATGGGGATGGGTAGTACACTGAAATGTAATAGAGTCGGAGGACAAAAGCTTTATATGGCGACATGGGCACTAAAACTGGAGCAAACACACACACACATATGTGTGTAAGTGTGTGGCACACATGTGTGTGTGCAGTGGGTTGTGCCCCGCCCATCGCCCATCGCCCACCGCCCACTGACTGCAACACTCGAATGAAAAATGACAGCAATTACGCTTAAATTATGCGTTTGTTTTCATATAGAAGCGTCCTTGTTGCTCTCTCTTCCTCTTTATCTCTCTCTCTCGTTCTCTCTCTCATTGTCTCTCATTCTCTCTCTCGCTCTCTTTGTTGTTGCCATCTCGCTTTAACTTGCTGTTGTTTGTTGTACTTGAAGCTCATTTCACACATTGACGCACAGAAAGAGGGAGTGATAGAGGGAGAGAAAGAGAGAGAGAGAGAGACAGAGAGAGAGAGAGAGAGAGAGAGAGAGAAATATAGCGAGTGCGAGCGTGAAAAATATGCGACAACTTTAGAAAAGTGTTCTAACCTCAAAAATTAATGTTTGCCATTGTTTATGGTAGCTACATGGTCAGTGTGTGACAGAGATAGCAAGCCAAACTTAGATAGAGAGGGACAGAGAGAGAGAGAGAGAGAGAGAGAATTAAGGGAAAGTGTGTTCGTAGCCCTTGGGGACACTTCTCGAGGCAAAAACTTCACACATCACAAACACAAACCGCATTTGCAGCATTCAATTAAATCAAGTACAGTGAAGCCACACTACAGTGTTTGCAATCACAAATTGAATAATATGTTTTGAAACGCTTTTCAACACTATTTTAAGTCATAAACAAAACATCATGCCAATACAAAATCGCTTCAAATTGGTCAAAGTAATAGTAGTTTTAACGTGCATTAAAGCAAAAGAGCGAGTTTTTAAACAAATTCATTCAAGTCATTTCAAAATTATGAAAAGACGATTTTTGGCTAGTTTTTGTCACATTTTTGGCCATATCTCGGAAAATACTTGTCAAGAACACCTCAAATAAAATGCAAAATGCTAGTTATGAGTTCTAGAATCGATTGAAGTCAAAAAATCAGAATCAAAAGTTTTTTGAATTTTGATGATTTTGTCAAGGGGTTGGTATGAAAAATCGGTGAAAAGTTTCGAAAAATTTTAAATGGGGTATTTTGAGAATATTTGAATGCAGAATTAAACTAAGTTCAAAACCATTAACAAAAATCCAAATTTCATCAAAATCGATTGATTTTTGGCCAAGTTATGACAGTTCAAAGTTTGGACCGATTCAAAATTATGAAAAAGTCGATTTTGGGCTAGTTTTTGTTACATTTTTGCCAATATCTCTTGAAATACTTGTCAAAAACACCTCAAATAAAAAGCAAAATGCAAGTTATGAATCCTAGAATCGATTGAAGTCAAAAAATCAAAATCAAAATTTTTTTGATATTTGAAGATTTTGTCAAGGGGTTAGTATGAAAAATCGGTAAAAATTTTCGAAAAATTTAAAATGGGGTATTTTGAAAATATTTGAATGCAGAATTAAACTAAGTTCAAAACCATTAACAGAAATCCGAATTTCATCAAAATCGATTGATTTTTGGCCAAGTTATGACAGTTCAAAGTTTGGACCGATTCAAAATTATGAAAAAGTCGATTTTGGGCTAGTTTTTGTCACATTTTTGCCAATATCTCTTGAAATACTTGTCAAAAACACCTCAAATAAAAAGCAAAATGCAAGTTATGAATCCTAGAATCGATTGAAGTCAAAAAAATCAAAATCAAAATTTTTTTGATATTTGAAGATTTTGTCAAGGGGTTAGTATGAAAAATCGGTGAAAAGTTTCGAAAAATTTTAAATGGGGTATTTTGAGAATATTTGAATGCAGAATTAAACTAAGTTCAAAACCATTAACAGAAATCCGAATTTCATCAAAATCGATTGATTTTTGGCCAAGTTATGACAGTTCAAAGTTTGGACCGATTCAAAATTATGAAAAAGTCGATTTTGGGCTAGTTTTTGTCACATTTTTGCCAATATCTCTTGAAATACTTGTCAAAAACACCTCAAATAAAAAGCAAAATGCAAGTTATGAATCCTAGAATCGATTGAAGTCAAAAAATCAAAATCAAAATTTTTTTGATATTTGAAGATTTTGTCAAGGGGTTAGTATGAAAAATCGGTGAAAAGTTTCGAAAAATTTTAAATGGGGTATTTTGAGAATATTTGAATGCAGAATTAAACTAAGTTCAAAACCATTAACAAAAATCCAAATTTCATCAAAATCGATTGATTTTTGGCCAAGTTATGACAGTTCAAAGTTTGGACAAATTCAAAATTATGAAAAAGTCGATTTTGTCACATTTTTGGCAATATCTCTTGAAATACTTGTCAAAAACACCTCAAATAAAAAGCAAAATGCTAGTTATGAGTTCTCGAATCGATTGATGTCAAAAAATTTGTTTCGAAAATTTTATGATTTTTGATGATTTTATCAAGGTATGCAAAAAAATGATAAAAAAAAAAAATTGATCAGCAGATTCTTGATTAGGGAATGAAATATTAATAGGAACTTTGATGACAGCTAATTACAAATTCATATGCACATATTTATATCTATGCATGCATCTATCCATAGAAAGACACGCAGAGTGGGAGGGAGAAATAGAGAGAGAGAGAGAGAGAGAGAGAGAGAGAGAAAGAGAGAGAGAGAAGGAGTGACAACAATGATAGAAAACACTTGACTTGTCATTTTTGACATATAAATGGCGAAACAAATCTCTGGATATTGTTTTAAATGATGCACACACACACACACACAAAGACACATACATATGTATATGTACATATGCATGTATATGTATGTATGTAGTTGTAAGCAGACGTCGACTGCGACGCAGCAGCGACTTTGGCTAATCAGCTAGGCAGCGAAGAGCGCACAGTGTGACTAGGGAGAGAGAGAGAAACAAAAGGGCCCCCTGAGAGCAGTGAGCGCGGTGAAAAAGAGAAAGAGAGAGAGAGAGAGAAAGAGAAAGAGAGAGCGAGAGAGTGCGAGAGAAAACACATGTCACTATGAGAGTGTGGAGTCTGTGTGTGTGGGTGGTAAATGGGAGTTGGGGGTGCTTGCGTGTGTGTAAAAAGAGAGTGGGTGTTTGTATGTGAGAGAGAGAGAGAGAGAGAGAGAAATAGTGGGAAAGAGAGAGGAGAGTTAAGCCGGCTGGCGGTTGTTAACTGTATTTTGTAGACTTCTTTTAGGCAGCCCATGCCCAAATGCTGTGTAGACTTTTGCTACAGCGACAAAGAAGAAGAAGAACAACAACAACAACGGCAAAAGAAAGGCAAATAAAGCAAGTAGACGAAAAAAAAACAACAACAAGAACAAGAACAACAAGAAAAATCAGATAAATAAGCAAAAGAAAAATGTTGTGGTCCAGCAGCTGGCGTTGACTTTTTGTAGACTTTCTTGTCGGTTTTTCTCTTTTCTTCTTTTTCTTGTTTCATTGAGTGTGTGTGTGTGTGTGTGTGTGTGTGTGTAGAGAGAGCGAGAGAGAAAGAGAGAGAGAGCGAGAAAGAGAGAGAGCGTCAGCTGCGCTGCGTGACAGTGTTGCCAGAGTTTTATTAGAAAAAGTAGCTAAATGACGAAATAAAATAGCTATAAATAGCTACAAAAAGTTAAATTAAATTAAATTAAATTAAATTAAAATCGATGTATACACATATTGTTGGAATATAGAAATAGTGCAGATTACTACTTTGTTTTTTTAAATACAATATATTTTAAATTAATTAGCTGTTTTCTTGTTTAATAGAAACTGCCTTGAACTAGAAATTACTCGGAATGCGCCATCGAAATTAGTTTTAAGTTTAAAAAAAAAAAGTAAAAATTACAGTTAAGTTGTGATAAAAATTGTATGTCAACATGAAATTACACTTAACTGCTATCAAAGACAAATGTAGCTACAATTATAGGTTTACAATTTTCTAGCTATTAAAGTTTTAAGAAAATGCTAGATCTAGCCATTAAATAGCTAAAATGGCAACACTGCTGCTGGACGACGCTAAAGACGCGACGCAACGCAACGCACTGCGGCCAGTTTCAGTTTCAGTTTCAGTTGCTGGTTGCTGGTTGCTGCTGTGGCATGACATGCGCAATGCCCCAAAGTGTGGCAAGCGCTGCTGCTGCCGACGCTGCTGCTGCCGATGCTGCTGCTGCTGCTCACGTCGACAGCGTTACAGGCGGCGACGGCTGCTGCTGCTGCTTGTTGTATTTTGTGAATTAAAAGTAGAATCACATACACACACACACACACACAGAGACACACACACACACACACACACACACACACACAGACACACACACATACTAATACAAATACGCGTTGGCACATGTGCTACGCCTAATGAAGCAAATGTTTGCGATACTTGCTGTAAATACAACAACAACGACATCAACGAAAGTGAAGCAAAAACTTTTCGTATTTCATGGCAATAGTTGCCAAGTTTTGACAACTTCATGGAGCTGCTTTTGAGGAAGGCGGTTGATGAGAATGGGCGGTGGGCGGTGTGCGGCAAACATTGAACGCGATTGTGGCACGCGGGCAGCGTGCACTCACTCAGTTACAACGAGCCATGGTGTCGCAAGCAGCCGCAGGCGTAATTTACACTTTCACACACACCACACACACACACACACACACACACACACACACACAACTGCAGCTCAAACAGCTGTGCGCTGACAACTTCTCAGCTGCTGCTGCTGCTACATTTCCATTGCATACTTTTCAGCTGCTGCTCAAAAAATATTGAACCCACGAAATTTGCATTTTCGCTTCATAAACAAATGAAATGCGACTGAAATGTGTTGCAAATTGCTAAAAAAAAAATTTTAAAAAATTGTATTATCATTTATATACATATATAAGTATTTTAAATATTTATTTGTAAATTTCTACCCATGTAATGTTAAGGTACTTATTAAGTTGTGCAGATTCTTCACTTACTATCAAAAATTGAAAAAAAAAAAATTGAAAAAATTATTAAAATTATTATTATTATTATCAAATTATTAAACAAAAAGTAATAATAATAATTATTGTGCAAGCACATGCACAGTGATAGATAAATTTTTGTTTTCAAATTCAAAATTTCCAATTTTTCGCCGCTAATCATGTTGCTGTGTAGCATAGCAAGCAGCTTTTGTTTGCCAGCTTGTCTTGAATTACAGTGTATATAGTACATACATAGATATGTATGTATTTATCTGGTTTGTTACAACTAACAGCTGCCGGTTGAATAATGCCCACATCAAAGGCAACCACAAATCGCCACAATCATTAAATTTGGCGCTAATTAATTTTGACGACTTTTGTTGCAGTTGAAAGGAAATAAAGTTCTCCTTACAAAAGAATAAGTTGATAAAAAAACCCAATATTGTAGTTGAGTACTACTTTTCTCTCTCTCTCTCTCTCTCTCTCTCTCTCTCTGTGTCTCTGTCTCTCTCTCCCTCGCTCTCTCTTAATCCTCTTGTGTCTCTTATTATTTCCTTTTCCAAACGAACTCCCAATTTCTTTTCCTACTCCACTTTCTTTATCTCCCCTACCCTCTCTTTCTGTTCTTCTGTCTTTCTCAATCATACTTAGTTTCTATCTATATTTCACTCTCTCTCTCTCTCTCTCTCTCTCTCTCTCTCACACACACACACACATACTCACTCTCTGTATATATTTCTTTCTCCAAGCTTTAAATACATATTTTATTTTACTTCTCTTTTATCTAATCTCTATATCCCCAACTTATTCATCTCTTTCATCACTCTCTCTGCCTCTCACTCTTTTTTCCTTTACACTGATTCTCTCTTCCTCTCAATCACTCTCTCTACCCCATACTCACTTCCACTCTCTTTCGCTCGCTCGCTCTCTCTCCCTCCCTCTCTTTATACGATCATCAACTTCCGACCAGCTGACAGAAAGCTGCCTGCCACATCGCAGTGCCAAAGCAAACAGCTGTTGTCCGCTCAACTGCAGCACACGTGCACGCACCAAGGCTAAGGGCTGTTGCTGCTGCTGCTGCTGCTGGCAGAGAGGGGTGGGAGGGCGAGGGGAAGTGGAGAGATTTCTAGTAAACAGGCAGAGCGTAAACAAAAAGTGTTGCCTACTTTTTTGCTGCAGTCAGGCAAAAACAAAAATAAGTGTCTTTGTGTCAGTATGCCAAAGTATAGTCTATACAAAGGCGTGTGTACATATGTATGAGTGTGTGTACGTGTGTATGAGTGTGCGATGGTGTGTGTAAGCAGCTGTTGTTGTTGTTGTTATTGTTATTGTTGTTGTTGTTGCTGCTCTGATGATGACAATATGTAATGACAAACGGAGATTTTTACTGGCTTTTTATGACTTATTCACGCACACGCACACGCATACACAGCTGACAGTGAAAACAGACACCGACATACACATACACACACACGTACACACGCACACACACACACACATACATACAGAGCAGACACGTGTGTAGAAAGAGACGAGACATGGCCGTCGTCAACTCGACTTCAAATTGTGATGGGCAAGGCCAACAGCATCAGCTGCTCTCTCTTTCACACACACACACACACACACACACACTCTCTCTCTCTCTCTCTCACTGTCTGTCTGTCTGTCTCTCTCACTGTCTGTCTGCCTAGTCGCACTCACTCTCTTTGGCTGCTCTCTTTTTGGGCAAAGCAGCCCCAGACTAAATCGTTGAAATGTTGTTCACAGTCCTGTATAAATGTGTGTGTATGTCTCACTTTCTCTCTCTCTCTCTCTCTCTCTATCTGCCTTTCTCTTTCAGAAAAACGGCAATGTTTAATTAAAAGCGATAGCAACAAAACGCAACGCATGAAACACGCTGTCGATGAATGCAAATGGAAAAGTGCGAGAAGCGAGAAGCGAAACAAAAGACTGCTCCAACCATCCACCCACCCCCTCTCGCACACTACCCCCCCAACAGCAATTCGGTGAGAGAGAGAGAGAGTGAGAGTGAGAGAGAGAGCAAGTCAAGGGAAGCCGCTGGTTGTGTGTTTCATCAGCAAATTTCACGCTTCTCAACAAGAAAATGTTTCGATTCGTTTCGATTTTAACGCGAAACACACACACACATACACACACACAGACACACACACACACACACACACATAGATATACATGTATTTATTGTGCGGCATCTTAAATATTCAGAAACTAATTAAAGTTAGAAATGCAACTTAAGAGAAAGTGAAAGAAATGCTGAAAAAAATAATATTAATAAATATATAAAAATTCAAATAATTTATAGCAAAAATACAAAATAACAAATTTATGAAATAATGAAAATAAGTAAAATTAAAAGAAATAAATACAATAAATACACAGATATAAAAATTATCTTATTTAAAAAAAAAAAACTAAAACAAAATATACTTAAAAAATAAAATATATTTATAAAACAAAAGAAAATGTTACATATTTTATAGTTGCTTAAAGAAAAACAAAGAATTATTTTAAAAAATATATACATATATAAATATATATGTATATATAAAATAAAGAAAGAAACAAGCAAAAAAGAAAAAAAAAGAAAAGAAACACGTACATACATATAATATTTAAAAATTATTTGAAAAGAATATTGAATAATTTCTATATATATATATGTATGTATATATGAAGAACAACAAAAAATTATAAATCGTATTTATAGAGAATGAAAAATCTAAATTAAATTAATAATATATACAGAAAAACGTAATTAAAATATGATATAATATATAAAAAAGGACATCTAAAAAAATATTGGATATTGAGTAGAAAAGAGAGCATTGCTGAGAAAAGAGCAGCAGGACTAGAGAAACCCACCCCCCCTCCCACCCTTCAAATGCCAAAGGATATTGAAAAATTGAATAAATAGCAACTATTTTTGAAAAACAAAAAAAAACAGAAACAATAACAAACTGCTGAAAGATATAAATATATATATATAAATGTATTTATATTATATCTTATTTATTTATTTATTTCTATATATATATAAATATATATATATAGAAAACTATACAAATTAAAGAAACACATACATACATCCGTTACTAAATTTATAAAAAACAAAAATATATATCTAAATATATATAAAATTATATTGTGTATAAAAGACAAGTTGCAGCAGCTAAGCTTCTATATATATATATGTATGTATATACTATATATGTATGTATATATGTCATGTTGTACAACACCCCCTGCACCCCCTGCACCCCCTGCACCCCCTTAACCCCCTTTCTCGCTATTTCCCTATCGTTCTCTCTTTATTATCTGCCTTAGTTATGGCTACGCAAAAAGTCTCGCTCTCTCTCTCTCTCTCTATCTGTCTCTCTCTCTCTCTCTCTCTCTCTCTCTATCTGTCTATCTGTCTATCTCTCTTTCTGTCTCTCTCTGTCTGTCTCTTTCTCTCACTCCCTCTCTCTCTGTCTCTCTCTGTCTGTCTTTCTCTCAAAGTTGACAATCAACTAAAATAAACTGTTACTTGTCTGAAATATATGGATGTGTGTGTGTGTGTGTATGTGTGTGTGTGTGTATACTAAGCAGTCATAATGGCACAGAGCAATGCCAAGAGCTACTATCAGCAGCTACTATTTCTGAATTGCTGCTATGCGCTTCCAAGTCATAAAAAGAAAGGATTAAGCAATGGCTGCTTTGATAGCGACTACTTACTATATGTACATATATACATACATATGTATGCTTATGATATACATATATATATATAGAGTGCCGGGCTATATTTAGCACTAAGCTGGCCATGGGGGTGGGGCACCAAAGTGGGCGTTTTTGGGGCAACAGAACAACAAACAACCAAACAACTCGTTGGGAGGCTGTCGATGCGCACCAAAGTATGCTACAGTTTGCAGCCGAACGCACAGTTTGAAGGCAATTGAAGGCAAACAACTATTCATATGTATGTGGCGCAGTGTGAGTGTGTGTGTGTGTTGGTGTGTGTGTGTGTGTCCGTTTAAAACAAATTATATTGAAATTGTGAAATAGTTTTGCAGCAATATTATTGATTTTCATTTGCAGTCAAATTTACTCTATAAACTGTATACAGATATACATACGTACATTATGTAGTCGAATTATAGCATTTTTATACATATATCATATGTATATACATACATATATATTATATAATTAGAATGTTTTGCTGGATATTTTATGCATTCTGCTTTGGCAGCAATCACAGCCCCAAAAGCCGATTAACATGCAGCTACGAGTAATTCCATTTAATGCGCTCAATATTGTCTGTCTCCCTCTCTCTCTATCTCCTCTCTCTCTCTCTCTCGCTCTCTCTCTGACACACGCATATAATTATGGCATTTTATAATTAATTGTTAGCCATAAATTTGGAAAAATATTATATGGCATAACATGACGTTGCATTTAGCGTATCATTCTCAGCACACATTTTTCTGTAATCAAAAGTATTTAAAGCATTAAAATGTTTCTGCTAATTGTATGTGTGTGTGTGTGTGTGTGTGTGTGTGTGTGTGTGTCAAATGTCAATGTATCAACAGCCAGCGGCAACAATTTTAATTATAATCATTATCATTCAAACCCACTCCCCCCCCACCGCCCATCTACACTCTCCTCAACAAACATCTGAACTTCATCATCGTGTTCAGTAATTATGTTTTTGAAAGCTTCGACCAAAAATGTTGCCAAATAATTTGTTAACTCATTTTGTGGCCAACAAATACAAGCAATAACTCTACAATCGAGCATGCTCAACCACAACATACCCATATACATATACAGACATACAACCTCCACAAATGAAAATCACAAACATTCACTCCCTTTTACCATATCTCTTGAAATACTTGTCAAAAACACCTCAAATAAAAAGCAAAATGCCAGATATGAGTCCTAGAAACGATTGGAGTCAAAAAATCAGAATCAAAAATTTTTTGATTTTTGATGATTTTGTCAAGGGGTTGTATGAAAAATCGGTGAAAAAATTCGAAAATTTCTAAATGGGGTATTTTGAGAATATTTGAATGCAGAATTAAACTAAGTTCAAAACCATTAACAAAAATCCAAATTTCATCAAAATCGATTGATTTTTGGCCAAGTTATGACAGTTCAAAGTTTGGACCGATTCAAAATTATGAAAAAGGCGATTTTGGGCTAGTTTTTGATCACATTTTTGTCCATATCTCGGAAAATACTTATCAGAAACACCTCAAATAAAAAGCAAAATGCTAGTTATGAGTCCTAGAATCGATTGAAGTCAAAAAATCAGAATCAAAAATTTTTTGATTTTTGAAGATTTTGTCAAGGGGTTGGTATGAAAAATCGGTGAAAAATTTCGAAAAATTTTAAATGGGGTATTTTGAGAATATTTGAATGCAGAATTAAACTAAGTTCAAAACCATTAACAAAAATCCAAATTTCATCAAAATCGATTGATTTTTGGCCAAGTTATGACAGTTCAAAGTTTGGACAGAATTAAAATTATGAAAAAGTCGATTTCGGGCTAGTTTTGGTCACATTTTTGGCAATATCTCTTAAAATACTTGTCAAAAACACCTCAAATAAAAAGCAAAATGCTAGTTATGAGTCCTAGAAACGATTGGAGTCAAAAAATCAGAATCAAAAATTTTTTGATTTTTGATGATTTTGTCAAGGGGTTGTATGAAAAATCGGTGAAAAAATTCGAAAATTTCTAAATGGGGTATTTTGAGAATATTTGAATGCAGAATTAAACTAAGTTCAAAACCATTAACAAAAATCCAAATTTCATCAAAATCGATTGATTTTTGGCCAAGTTATGACAGTTCAAAGTTTGGACCGATTCAAAATTATGAAAAAGGCGATTTTGGGCTAGTTTTTGATCACATTTTTGTCCATATCTCGGAAAATACTTATCAGAAACACCTCAAATAAAAAGCAAAATGCTAGTTATGAGTCCTAGAATCGATTGAAGTCAAAAAATCAGAATCAAAAATTTTTTGATTTTTGAAGATTTTGTCAAGGGGTTGGTATGAAAAATCGGTGAAAAATTTCGAAAAATTTTAAATGGGGTATTTTGAGAATATTTGAATGCAGAATTAAACTAAGTTCAAAACCATTGACAAAAATCTAAATTTCATCAAAATCGGTTGATTTTTGACCAAGATACGGGAGTTCAAAGTTTGAACATTTCCAAATTTATGAAAACGGCGACTTTGTTCACATTTTTGGCCATATCTCGGTAAATACTTATCACAATCACCTCAAATAATGTGCAAAATGCCAGTTACAAGTCCTACAATCGGGTTAATATGAAAAACGTGGTTAAAGAAATTAAAAAAATAAAAATTGCGAATTTCGCAAGACTCAAATTTTAGCTCAAAGTTGAAAATAAGTCAATTTTCATTCAACTTCATTCATATGTTTGGTCATAGTCCTAGTTTAGTCATGAAATAGGCCTAAGGCGTTGCCAACTCATTGGCACGGTGCTGCCCACTTGTCTCAATCAAGCGTTGACAGCGTTGCCACTTGTTGGAAAAGTTGTTGAGACGTCGTCAGACGCATGCAAAATGTGCCGTGAAAAGGACTTCAAAGAAAAGTTGGCTAATTGAGGGAGCTAAGCGAGTAACGCAGATCGAGGGGAGGAGAAGGGTCAGCATGGGATTGGGTTATGGATTGGCTATTTGTTTAACGAGATGCGAAATGCACGCTGAGCTCGAGCCTGAACCTGGGTCGGTGTCAGGATATAGGCATGGGACATGGGACATGGGCATGGGGGGCATGGAAGATGCGTACGTGAAGGACGAAAGTGCTATGGGGACTATCGCTAACGCTTGCATAATTGAGAGGCGCAACATAGCTCGCATACACAAAGGACACTTGAAAAGGGATGTGCATAAACACACACACACACACAGACAGAAGCAGAGCTTTGATTCGGCGACGGGGATAGGATTGAGTTCTGAAACAGGCTCGAAGGCACTTAGGGCCTCTCTCTTTTCCCTCTTTTCCCTCTCCACCCACAATAGAGAGGGGAAAAACATAAAAAGAGTAAAGCAAAGCAGAGAGAAACAACAAACCAAAACCGTTGCGGCTCTCGTCCTTTTGGGCCAGTTCCTTGGGGAAGCGTCCTCCATGCAATGCTCCGAGGGGAACTGGCGGTTGGCATTCAGTTGAAGTACATATCGAGCTGCTGCCCAGCATTTTACCGGGCTGCCAATGGGCGCACATAATGAGCACAACAGTTCCTTGCTCACCTCTCTCTCTCTCTCCCTCCCCCCCCTTTTCATCCTTCGTCCTTTTTGCGCTTTGTGTGGACATTTGTTGCCATTGTCATAAGATAAGCTTATGGCCAAAAAAGGGCTGCGGCTATCTGATGGGTCATTTTATCTAACAGTTGCCAATCCGTCAATCATTGTCAATCAGCATAAATATGCCATCAATCAAACAATCAATCAATAGGGAGCTTCAATCAAGCTTGGAATGCAACAAGTACTACAATTGTGACATCAGTCATGGCATCAATGTATCAGTAATAGCCATCAATCATTGTTTGTCAATCACTTACCTTGCCCTGCGATGAGGATATCGTTGAGGCCGACGGTGTGCCCGAGGATTGTGCGCTTAACGTTGATCGGCTGCTGTTCGCTTGCATTGCGCAGCGCGACAAACTTGCCAACGGTCGCCTGATTGATCAATCCGGCTCAATCAACTAGTTACCGTTACCGTTACCGTTACTGTTTGCCTTTCAATGCGTTCCCTAAGCATATTTACACGCAACAATTTCTTATCGAATATTCTTTTAACCGTTTCACACAATTTTCCAACTCATTTCAATCAATTTTGTTAAATTATTTCAATTCTATATTGTTTATTATTTCGTATAATTAAATATTAGATTTTGATTTCTTTGTTTTCTAGTTTTATAGATTCGCTAAAAGCACAGATAATTATTTGAAAATATTTGTTGCAAGCTCACTCTTTCTCTCTCTATCTCTCCACTGGCCATCAATCAAATGTGAAAAAAGAAACTTTGAAAACAGATTGAAACGTATCGTCTGCATTTACATTGCAGACTTTGAAAGAACTGAAAACAAAAACGCTTCATTTAATGTTGAGCACAAATCTTGACTTGGTATGTGGCCTTTACATGCCAATAACATGACTCAACTCAACTCAACCCGATTCGACTCGATTCGACTTGACGTGGTTGTCTATTTGGTTGCATGAATGTGCCCCAATAATTGTCTAGCGTTTGTTCCAAACAACACTCTGTGCAGGCTCTCAAGTGGCTGTCAAACTGTCTGTCAGCCTGCAGGGTATGCAACACTTTTTTTCTACATCTCTGCTCTGCCCCAAAATCTGATTCCGATGGCTGCTGCAGCAAAAAATGGCAGCGGAAGCAATAAGCAATAAGAACTATCCACAAAACGAAAGCAAGCAAGAATATACAAAAAAAAAATATATAAAATCGAAGCGAAACTAAAAGAGATGTAAAAGAAAGCGGCAGCAACCGCAACTCTTGGAGCGCAAATCAAAAGAAAATGTCACTGTCGGCGTCGACGTCGACGTCAACGTCAACGTTAACGGCAACGGCAACGTCAACGCCAGTGGCGCAGTCGACAGCGAATAAAACGCAAGGCCAGACATGGTGTTGGACTACTGAGAGGCATAGCTAAGCAAGCGAATGCCTAATATGCTACCCAAAAATAGGGCTAGGTCATTTACAGAGATCAAAAGAGGCAGTAGCAAGGACACACACACACACACAGAGGGAGAGAGCGAGAGAGAGAGACTGTGAACATAAAGTAGTGCTAAAAGGATGCTGATGATGGTGGGTGCTCTGCTGCAGCGAGCAAAAAGAGAAACTCGCGTTGTTGGCACTCCCAAATTCAAAGAAGGGAGGCTGCCGGAGCAGCAGCATTCGTCGCAGCAGCAGCGGCAGCGACTAAATTCCATGCCAAGGACAGCGGGCAGCCAAAGCACATTTTGCGGCGCAGACATAACCTCAACTTCTTGCGCGCTGCTTACCACGCTGCCAGCGTCGACGTCGCTGCTGTTAGCAGCCAGCAGCCAGCAGCCATTTTATAGGCCAGGCAACAGCTTTGTGTGTGGATTTATGCACACACATACATACAGTCAATGTATTTCAGTTACTTTTCCTCAGCTACGTTTTCGTGTTTTGTGTGTTTGCTACATTTCTATGCAGAAAATGGTTGATGGCGAAGCAGAGAGACAGAGAAGAGAGAGGGAAAGAATGCAGATGATGATCGTCATTTGACAGCGTTGCCACCTGGTTTCACATTTTACACGTGAACAAGAAATCGAAAACAAAAATTACGCAAAATATATTTAACACATTTCTTACGCTGCTATTAATAATAATTACTATTATTTTTTATTATAATTTGTTTTATTTATTGTTATTGGTGTTGGGATAACGTTTCGTTATAAATATTGTGCGTATCGTCGTCATTTGGTGTTTTTTTTTTATTTTATTTTATTTAATATTTTTGGCTTTATTTTAACTACATATGTATGTAAGTAGACTAATTTTGGAGGCTGGGGAAGCCAAAGATTTGTGCTGCCCCTGATGTAAGCGCTATTCGTGGATATTCTCAGTGGAGTTGTGCGTATTTTGCTTAATTATTTATTTATCAATATATGCCGATTATGACGTATGTACATATATTTATAATTTGCGTTCATTTCATAGCCATCATTTCATTATTATTATTATTAATTTCTCTGGGCTCTTTTCTTTTTGCTTTTCTCTCTTTCACATATTCATAGGCTTTCAGCTTTTGTTTGGCATACGAGGATTATGGCGAGTACCGTAAACCAAAAAAAAAAAAAAAAAAAAAAATACTGTAACACATTTACACACACACACACATACCAACACACGCAGATTTACACACACACACGCACAGAATATATCTATGTATAAACGCGCAGCGAGAAAAAAATTTGTGGCGGCGACAGCGACGACGACGACGGCAAGGATTTTACCATACACACACTAACACCAACAATAAAAAAAAAAAGATAGCGGAAAAAAGAACCAAAAAAAAAAAAAAAAAAAAAATGTAGGCAAAACGAAATGAAACGGAAAGCGCTGCAAAATGTAGCAGAAAATATCGTGCAAATTATTTTTTGAATTCGGCGGCGGAACGAACGCAATAAAATATGCAAAAGACGTATTTAAGAAATAAAGTCAAACAATAAATAAAATTCGGCAGTAAAAGCAAACGCGAATTTCGAAAGCGGCCGAACAATTATTTAAATAGATGAAGCAAGAAGTTTCCGTTTCCGTTTCTATGTCGGACTCTGATTGGGATTCTTGTCAAGCAATTTCTTATTACTTTTTTGTTCTCTTTTTGTGTGTGCGTTTTGTCTGTTTTTCTATTCCGTTTTTTTTTTTCTCTTCTTTTTGTTTTTGCGCTGCGCACGCCCCGCTTTTACCGCCGTCCGTGGCCGTAAAGTGTGCTACAATTTGTGTTGAAATCTTGCGCGTAACTGAAATGAACTCGCGACCGTTTCCGAAGCAGCAGCCGTTGCCCGTGGCCCGTGCATTGGCACTGGCTCCGTTTCTGTTTCTAAATACAATTTCAGCCGCGTCTGGCTTACAATCCGAGCTCAGCTGTCAGCAGCGGTAACGGTAACGCCGAACGACGAGCAGCATCACCAGCACCAGCAGCAGCAGCAGCCGATTGATGCTAATGCCTATGTTCTGGACCAGAGCCGAACGCACCGTCAAGTCTACAAAAGAGAGAGAGAGAGAGAGAGAGAGCGAGTGGCCGAGTGAGTGCGAATACGAAGCAACTGGAAAAAGAGAAAGTAAAAGAGCGAAACAAAGGCAGAGGCGATGTGTGTGTGTGCGTGTGTGTGTGTGTTGGGAAAGGGAGAGGGAGCGCGCTTGCGACATTGACAGGATACACAACGAGCTTAACTTTAGCTTCGCATGCTGCTGACCAAGTGCCATTTCTATGGACCACAAAAACCAACCCATTTGATACTCAGTATTGCTGCACGCAATTATTTTTAAACATTATATGTATGTATGTACGTAAATGTCGCATTTACTTCTCTTTCAGCAACAAATCTTTATGAGATTGATTCAACGTGGGCATGGTTGCCAGATATAAAGCGGTTCATTTAAATTTGACGGTAACTATCAGCTCCAAGTAAGGCATATCTGGCTATCGTAAACTATACTCAATTTATTCAAAAATGTTCTTAATTTCAGCATGCCAATTGTTTAATTTGAATTTACGTGCAGCAAAATTTATTTCCAGCAGGCACATGCTAACAAACAGCAGACAGTCTGGCAATATTGCGTTTAACAGCAACGCAATCTGGAGTTAACAGAACGCAGGCAATGGACAAAAGTCAAATAAATACGATATCGGCGTACCGCCACAGTTATCGGTCATCTGTCGGCCCCGTCTATCGCCCGTCGATAGTATCTTCTGCAAGTTTTTCTCAACATAAGTTTTTTTTGTTGTTTTAAAAACATTCACGAAAACAGAAATTCAATACAACGGCTAACGTTAAATGCATTAGCCAACGAAATTGAAATAAACAAACGCAAACCAGCAACAGCGACAAACGATATATAAACATAAACGACGAGCACACAGGCACAGGAACAAACAGACAAAAAGACTCGCGCACACACACACACACACACACACACACATAAACGCACTCACATAGAAGAACGAAAAGAATGAAAGAAAGAAAGAATGAAAAAGGAAAACAATCAGAAAAATAGCAAATTTGATATTTCGTTATAAAGGAAATGGATATAGAGCTGATATCAAGTGTTGCAAATTTTTTAAAATCAACGCAAAGCTGATTGCGACAATAACAGCAACAGCAGCAGCAGCAACAACAACAACAAACAGCAAAGAGTGCTGCGACGTTTCTCGCCTATTACAGAGTGCGCCTTGTACGTGTGCAGTTGTGTGCGGGTGCGACTGCGACCGTCTGTGTCCGTGTGTTTTTAGTGCGTGCGCCCACACACATACACTCTTATGTGTGCGTGAGTGTGAGTGAGTTTTGCTGCATGCATGTGAGTTTGTCTGTGTGTGTGTGCGTGTTGCCTTTGATTGTTTTTCTATTGTGCGTGCGTGCGTGCGTTTGTTATTGGTTTCAGTCTGTGAGTCGGGGGTGGGCGGGAGAGTTGGTGAAGAGGAGTGGCCGCTGCAAATACAGCAGTGAAATTTTGTGCAGCAACAAACACCGACAATAACTTGGGTAAGCAACTCACAGTGTGGATGCGGTGGTGGATACCACCTCATCCCCTCATTCCCTCTTATTATTATAATTATTGCTATTTTGATTTGTTGCAGTCCATGTTGACACCTTTGATGCTGGGCAAGATCAGGCAAACTGCACACATTGTTTCGCATTAACAGCCACTGTAGAAGTAGTCGTAGTCGTAGTCGTAGCTGCCACTGGCCATGCTCCCCATTAGCGAGGAGCAGCACATGGATAATGGCAACAATAAGCAGCGTGTGGATAATGCAGGCGCCGCCACCGCCATAGCCGCATCAGCTGCAGCAGCTGCAGCAGCCGCAGCCAATGGACTCACCGACGATGATGATGCACAATTGGGGTCCGATGCAAATCTATTGACGGCCCTCTACGATTACGATGCCCAGGGCGAGGATGAGTTAACGCTGCGTCGCGGACAAATCGTTGTGGTGCTCTCCACAGATAGCGAAGTCTCTGGCGATGTCGGCTGGTGGACTGGCAAGATTGGTGATAAGGTATATACATACATATATATATAGTGTAAACTGACTAATCAAATGACTAATAATAATGGGAATCTAATACTCTTTTGTGCGTGTGTGTGTGTGTGTGTGTGTGTGTGGCAGGTGGGCGTGTTTCCGCGCAACTTTGTCACCGATGCAGATCCCGTTGAATTGCCGCATGAGATCGAATACGAGGAGCTCGATATCAAGGAGGTCATTGGATCTGGCGGCTTCTGTAAAGTGCATCGCGGCTACTACGACAAGGAAGAGGTTGCCATCAAGATCGCGCATCAGACGGGCGACGATGATATGCAACGGATGCGCGACAATGTGCTCCAGGAGGCGAAACTCTTTTGGCCACTGAAGCATCCAAATATTGCCGCCCTACGTGGCGTCTGTTTGCGTACGAAACTGTGTCTGGTCATGGAATATGCGCGTGGCGGTAGCTTGAATCGCATCCTCGCCGCTGGCAAGATACCGCCCGATGTCCTGGTGGATTGGGCGATACAGATTGCACGTGGCATGAACTATCTGCACAGCGAAGCGCCCATGTCCATCATACATCGGGATCTCAAGTCATCCAATGTGCTCATCTATGAGGCCATCGAGGGTAATCAGTTGTACCACAAGACACTGAAGATCACCGACTTTGGACTCGCCCGCGAAATGTACAACACACAGTGTATGAGCGCCGCGGGCACCTATGCCTGGATGCCGCCCGAGGTCATCAGTCGCAGCATGTACTCCAAGTAGGTGTTACTTTGTTGATGATCCCTTCAAAACGTTTCATGATTTCATTCCTTGTACCATGTGTTAGATCTTCGGATGTTTGGAGCTATGGTGTGTTGCTGTGGGAGCTCATCACGGGTGAGACGCCCTATAAAGGTTTCGATCCGCTGTCGGTGGCCTATGGCGTTGCTGTCAACACGCTGACATTGCCCATACCAAAAACCTGCCCAGAGACTTGGGGTGCACTGATGAAAAGTAATCCAACGAAAACTTTGCTTTGTTATTTTCGTTTTTGGGGACAATTAACTAATTTGTGTTTTGTGTTGATTGACAGGTTGCTGGGAGAGTGATCCCCACCGACGACCTGACTTCAAGAAGATCATTGAGCAGCTGGAGAGCAGTGCCTGTTCCGTGTTCACGCTGACGCCACAGGAATCGTTTCACCAGCAACAGGAGCTGTGGAAGAAGGAAATTGCCGAAGTTTTGCACGATTTGCGCGAAAAAGAAAAGGTATAGTACATGTCCATCATAGTCTGTATATCGTATATAGATAGAGAGAGAGTTTACCCTTTTTAGTCTGAATTTCGTTGTGATTCATTTTTAGTCTAGTCTAGTTTAGTATGTCTCTCTTTCTACTCTTATTCTAAATTTTTATGTGTGTCTTTTATTTTGATCCATGGGACCGCAAATAATATTTAAACCAATATAGATTTAATATAATACATGACCAGGAATTCACAAAAAAGGCAACTGCTATTGATTTTTCACAATTCGCTTATAATTCTCAACTAGTTTTTGCTGTACTCGATACTTGATACAGTTGCTAAGACCGAGAGTTATAGGAAAAGACCTAGAGCAATTATTGGGCGCAAAAGTAATAGTTTACTATTATCACTAAGAAATACAGTAAATTTGTATATATTACATTTGTTATTCGACGATTGTAATCACTGCGATCCCTACTTTGATCAATACTCTACAAATATTTATTTTAACACTTTATTTGTTTCTTTTTTTCTTCTTCTTGTTCTTTGTTAAATCAACTTCAAATACATATACACACTATATCTATAAAGCGTTTCCAAACCATCGAAGAGGTAAGAGCGCTCGCGTCTTGTTACCAAAAATGGTCTAAAAGCAAAATCCAAGCATTTTCAATTCCTGCTCGATTACCTTTTTGTTGTTGTTTGGTCATTGGCCAAATTGTTACAAGTTGTTTACAATTTGTTTTTATTTTCTTGTTTCGTTTTGTTGTTCATTTAGTTATACCAGTTTGTTGTTACCAATTGTTGCTTTTCAGTTACGTTCCCCTTCCCCATTCATTCCACCATGCATGCCGTTTCTGCTCTCATTTCATGCACTGTTATTCTCACTGTTTTTCCCTCTCAATTTTAATGTCGATTTCTGATTTCGCTTAGGAATTGCGCAACAAGGAGGAGCAACTGGTGATTATGCAGAAGAAGCAATTGGAGAAGGCGAACAAACTGCATCTGCTGGAGGAGCAGTTGCTACAGCGTGAAATGAACATATTGGGACGCGAACTAATGCAACAGGTGCAACCGGTGCCATCAAAGCGTAAGCCCAAGAAGAGCAAAAAGGTAATAGCCCCCCTAAAAAAGTATTCCCCATTTACCTTCTGACAATCTTTATTCTCTTTTCGCCTATTTCAAACTGTAGAAAGCACTGCAGATATCACTGCCAACGGGTTTCCGACATACAATTACGGCTGTTTGCGATAAAGTGGAACCTCCTGGTTCGCCTTCCCTCTCCGGACTTCGTATTGTGGCACGTAAGTCGAAAGAAACCTTAACTATTTCGTACTCCCGTAGAGCCCAGATCTGTCCCAATATTTTGAAACTACGCGAATATACCTATGAAATTGCAATTTAAGTTTTAAGTTTAGTTTTTTTTGTGTATCTGAGAGGAACGCATGGAATTGAAACAGTAAGTTAAAATATTTAGAACTGTATGGGAACGTTTGGAATTGAAACTTGTACTTAAAATTAATTCATGGAATGGAAACAGAAAATTTAAATATTTAGAATTCTTTGAAAACTGAAACTATAGTTTAGTCCTCGATAAGAATTCATGGAATTGAAACACAATAATATTACAACATTCACTAATGAATGCGATCGAAGTTTTTCTTCATTTTACATTTCGTTTAAATTGTTATTTCTTTTTTTGTATTTCTTATATTTTCTTATAATTTTGTTTGTTTGTTTCTTTTTTTGTCCTTTTTATGATTTGCTGATGTTGCTTTTGTTGGGGAACTCGCTTTAGTTACCGACGGGCACAAGAACAAAACGTGGGGACCATCGACAATGCATCAGCGGGAACGATCCCTGCTGCCATCGCCGCTGGGCGGTGGCGGGCAGACGGAGTGGCCAGTGCAGAGCTCGACGCATTCCTCGTTCAGCAAAAGTGCGCCCAATCTCGACAAGAAACAGTTGACGGCGGCAGCAGCGAATGGCGGAGGCGCTGGCGGTGCTGTCAGTCCAACTGTGGGCATGATGAATGGAGTTGGAGTGGGAGTGGGAGTTGGTGTGGGTGGATCGTCGGCGCCAACCACGCCCATGTATTTGGGTGGCAGTGTGGCAGCAATGGGGGCCGTTGGTGCTGCTGGTGTGGCAAGAGGTATACCATATTTAATATTGCATACCAACAACAACAACAACAACAACAGTAGCAGCAGCAGCAACAACAACAACAATAACAACAATAATAATAATAATAATATTAATAACAACAATAATCATAATCATAAAACTAATCCAAGCAGCAGTAGCAACCACAGCCAAAGCAAAACCTCGCCCAGACTCAATGGCAACCATCATCATCCTCATCATAATCAACATCATCATCATCAGACACCACCTGCCAGCAGCATTTATGGACGCGCACGTAGCCAGGATTACGGCCTGGATCTGTTGCCGCACAACACATACCACGTGACACATTTGCTGTCCGATGATAGCTCCGAGACGGATACCTTGACGCCCACCACCGGCTGTTTCCCATTTCTCAAGTCGGGCGGCTCTGCGGCGGATACGCGACTAGGCGGCAGTCTGGGCAATAGTCCGGCCGTAGGACGCAAGAAACTATCGCTGGACAGTCAATTTCTGCAGCAACCGCAACAACAGCCATTGGTGCCCACAATCATCCATACGATAAGCACATCACCAGAGCTGACGACGACGGATAATAATACCTATGATCGTGCCTTCTATCGGGATGTGTTCACCAAGATTCAGGCGAGCAGTGAGCGTGTGAACTCGAAATCTAGCGGGGATTTAACCATGTATAATTCGTCTACCCGGTTGACGACGGATACCGCACGTTTCGACTACGATTATGATAATGATGATGACAATGACGATGACTATGATGATGCCGAGGATGCGTTAGAGAGTCGCTTTCAGCGCAATGCGTCAGGGTCGCAGTTTCCACGCCATTGTTTCTTTCGCCAGCAACCGGCGACCAATGATCGGGAGCCAGAGGAGAAGAATGATTCAACAGCTGTAGCGGAGGATAGTGAACAGCAGCATCTCAATTCACATGGGTCGTCGGACCACTCCAGTTCCAGTCAACCGCGCAAGAGTTCTGTGACCTTTCAAATGTCCACAACGGAGAGCCCAAATGTGAGTCAACAGCAGATGTCGATTGCCTCGATTAGTTTCGCCACCAACTACAGTTCCAGCGGAGATGATGATCGCGATAACGATGACGATATCCTTGATCATCGCAGTGATAACGACACTGATCACGATCATCAGGCGGAAGAGCAGAGTGCCGCTGCTGATGACGACCATGATGATATGAACGGGGCACTCATCCATCAGAATTGCATACTGCAGACGCGACGTATGCGGGACGTGCAACCGCATCCGGATGTCATCAAAATGAAGCAGACACTGTTTGCCGAGGAGCAGCGACAGCACAAGAAGACCAAGTCAAAGAAGTCGTCGCGACCCAAGTATATGACGAAATCGAAGTCCTTGGAGCCAGCGGCAGGACACGATCTGTTGCAACCGCAACAGCAGCAGCAGCTGCAACAACAACAACCGCAGCATTCAACAGGTGGCATCAAGTTTCGTTCGCTGAAGAACTTATTCACACGCAACTCGAAGAAGAAGTATACGAAACTCTTTGACAATCCTGCACAGTCGATGGGCAGCACTCTCACAACGGGCAGTGGCAGCATTGCCGAGTTTGCAGCCATCGATCCCTTCGAAATGGTTGACAGTGCCACAGCCGATGTGGCCAGACGCAGCGCCAAGCGTAAAAGCAAAAAGCCCCAAACGCAATCCTGCGAACAATTGGAGCGTCTCTGATGCTGAATGATGATGCTGATGTGATTGTGATGAGGTGATGATGGTGCTGGCAATGCAGTGTGTTCAATCAAACAATTAATCAATCAATATGTCAATCAATATGTTATACCATAGTCAGACAATATCGTCTACAACTGATGAGGATGAGGTTCGAGAGGATACTGCTATGGTTGCTGTGTGTTCAATCAATCAATCAATCATTGAGATAATATTCTACAACAAGGCAATATCATCAATACATACATCAATACATCAAGAACTAATCATAACAAAAAACTGCAACATTAGCCAGCATAAAAGAATGCCCATTGTTTTATATTAAAACCCATAGACATTAAGTCATACAAACACATACATACATATATATACACACATACATATATCACACATTGTATACATGTATACATATGTATATGTCATGGCTAATTGCTAGAATCTCCCTTGTGTAAGTCACATGAAAATATGCATTGAAATGCCCTCCAAAAGCTACAAATATGCTGAATACGCTGACAGGGTTGCCAACGCCATCAAAAATATAGCCAAAGGAGGTATAAAACAACAAGGAGAAACACTGGAAGAAAAAGTTGAGCAAGTTAATGAATAACCGATAAATAAAAAGGGTATAGAAGCTGCGTTATGGCAACCCTAGTTGTATCCAGCGTAAGGCAACACTGGCAATCACAAAAAGTCTGTTTTAACTTAGGAAAGTTCAAGAAGCAATAACTTCAGGGATGCAGAAAACGATTTTGACCATTGAATGGGCCACCAAAAGAAGAAGAAGAAGGAATTTCAGTGATTGTACAAGATATAGAGATATCTGGATATATGCTCAGGTACTAAACAGATTGAAACAAAGATATAGAAGACGGATTATACAGAAATGAATCTTACACAAGGGAGTGCATCAAAAAATATTAAAAAAAAAAAAAAAAAAAAATACTAAAATTCAAGAGATAAAAGGAATTATTAGAAACTGCAATATGATTTATTTAGAGATATTTTAATGATTATTTTTATTATATATATTATATATAAATTATGTTTTTTTTTTTTATCGACAACATTTAAACGTGCACTTAAGTGTCTAAAATGATTACGATGATTATGATGACGATGATAATGATGATGAGAAACGAAAGTAGAAAATAGGAAGCATACATTTTTTTTTATAGTCAAAAGATAAAAATACTATAGCTTTAGCTGAATATAATTTCGACTTTGTCTAAATAACTTTCAACTTATGCAATATTTTATATTTGATATATATTTTTTTTGTATTTTTGTTCAACTTATTTTTGGTATTTTGTGCCCAGTTTTATTTACAATTGGCTTTGATTTCTGTATTATTTTTTAAGTATTTAAAAACAAAAATAACAAAAAAAAACTGTGATGCAGCAAAAAAAAAATTGAAAGGATATTCATGAATTTGTATTAAAAAATGTTTGACATCTTTTCTGAAGAAAAAAAAAACAAATACACAAACTGACAATAATAATAATTATAATAAACAAACATAAAAAAATACAAAACTAAAAACAAATTTAAGAAATATGCCAAGATATAATTGCGGTGTCGGATTTGACGGTCCTTGCTTGCGGGTTTCCCTCTTAACTTGGCCAATTCAAGAATACAACAATTTGAATTGAGGACGACTTAACGTGATCCCCATCCCTGGATGTTGCCTTGGTCAAACAACACCCCCGTCCCCCTCCCCCACTCCTGTTGTAGTCGTAGTCATCCCTATTCTGTAGTTGCCTCAAGTTACACATATCTAAAGCAAAGCTCACATCCTGTTCATGCCACCGCAACGCATTGGACGTGCAGGATATCAGGGCAACAGCAAGGACGATTGGCGCGCGGATGCCCACAACATGCCCATCATGTCGCCATCGCCGTATCTCCTAAGTCGCTTCACCAGCAACGTGCCCCTGCCCACGCTCTACGCCGGCGACGCGGCCCGCAAACCGAAGCTATCGGTGATCGAGTTGCTCCTGTACAACATGGCATCGCTGCTGGCGGGAGTCGCCGCCGGCTACGATGTTCGCATGTCGAATGTGTCGCCGCTTCATCCGTCGTTGCTCAGCGAACTGTCGGCACTGAAGGCGGCGCCCAAAACCATCAGCAGCGACAGCAACGAGGAGCAGACGCCGCTGGACACGCTGCCGGCACAGACACTGCAGCAGGAGCAACCAACATTGACGGAGCAACAGCAGCTGACGGAGGCAACCGCCAGACAGCACAAGTCCACGACAGCGCGGTAAGAAACCTGCATAATTAAAAAAATATATATATATATATTTTTTTTTTTTTAAGTTTATTATTTATTTATAATCTGTCCATTTAAACAATAAGTAAATTTTATAATTACTATTAAGTTAACAGAAATTGCAGTTTTCCAATGAGCCCTGCTATTATATATATATATTTAAAATAAAATATATAAAAAAAAAATGTTTGTAATATACAAAAAAAAAAACAATTAAAATTATATTTGAAGAAATCTTCATTTAAGAAAAAACAATATTTTTTATCACATAATTAACTTAAATTATATAATTAAATTAAATTAATTTCTTTAAAATAAATTATTTCCGCTTGTTCTTTAAAAAATTAAGCAAATTAAGTCTCTTACTTAACAAAAAAAAATTTTAGTTTAATTAACAAAAAAAAAAATACAAAATTAGATATTAAAAAATTATTATTCCAGATTTTTTACAAAATTAAAAATATCAGAAAAATTACTTTACAAAAAGATTAATTTTATTTTAATCAAAAACAATATTTTTTATTTGTCACAAAAATTTTGAAACCAATTTGCAAATTAAAAAAAAAAAAATTATTTTTTATTTTTTATTTTTTTTTTACAAAATTAACCATAGTAAAAAAAATACTTTATCAAAAATAGTATATCCTATTAAGCACAGTTATTTAAGGAATCAAGTCTACATTATAAACGATTTTTTAATTAACAAAATTATAATTTATTTATATAATTTATTACAAAATTTAAAATATGAGTAATTATTTTTATTTGTATATATATAATAAGTGAAATACAACTTTAAAAAGTATATAAAATAGTTAAAATTATCAAAAAACCAAATTTTAAAATATTTTTAATTTTAAAAAATTTTGGATTTTTTTTTTTTTTTTGAATTTCTCAGACAGATTTTAACAAATCTTTGTTGTTGTTTCCCCCATAGCTATGCAGCTTTGGACGCCGCCCTGGTGACGACGACGAAACCGCAGAACGTGGCCCAGCGTCGGATTGGGGGCAGCCAAACGTACTACACGCCCGTGCAGCGGACGCCACAGCATCAGGTGCATCAGCAGGCGGGGGCGGCGGGTAGCAAGGGTGTGGCTGGAGCAGCTGTGCAGCAGCCGCAGGTGGTGGCGGTGATGTATGCGAGCGGATCACAGCCACCGACACCGTCGCCACGCCGCAAGCTGAGCAGCAGCAGCTGCAACAATCCGCCGACCAACGATGGCTTCGAGGAGTTTCGGGTGGGTGGCGGCATTGGACCACCACCGCTCTATGCGCCCGCTGACTATCTGCGCAATGGACCCAGTTACTCCAACGATGGCGGCGGCTATCGCAATGGCTACTTTGGTAAGTGGGAGCAGCTGTGAGAATCATGCAGAGAGTGGACACAAATAAGACGTTGTCCTCTTTAGGTTCGAATTACTTCCCGTATCGTCCGGAACTGAATTATGGCTATGAGAGGGATTGCAAATCGTATCCGGACTATTCCTATGACTATAATCATCGTCTGCCCGATTACTATGACTATCAGTACCATGAGACGGCGGCGACAGGCATGCTGCAGCCGGTGCAGACGCGCACTCCGCCGCCACGTGTGCCCCAAATGGGCGTGTCAGCGGGCGATCATCGTCGGACGCCGTCGACCGTCTCCAACAACTCGAATGTTGTGCTGCTGGAGCACGAGGAGCTGCTCTACAACTACAATAATCTCAATTTGAATGTGAATCTCAATGTGGATTACGACTGCAGTGATGCAGCAGCGGGACTAGGAGTGGGACTAGGAGTGGGAGTGGGAGTGGGAGTGGAAACGGGAGCAACAATTGCCAGCGTGACAGCAGCGACAGTTGCTGCGGTGCCGCCGCAACCGCCCAGCAAACAGGAGCTCTATGCCGGCTCACCCAAGCTCATCAATCGGATGCTACACAGTCCGCTGGCCAAGAGCAAATACGCGCCCGTCACTCGACCCGCCAGTCTGCCCTTCGAGCAGCACGCCCTCACCTATCAGTTGCCGGCACAGCAGCAACCTCAGCAGCAGCAACAGCAACCGTTGCTGCCGGGGAAATTGCGTAGTTCGCTGAAGAAGTACAACAGCACCACCATCAATGGCATCTCGCCGCAACAGGGCACTCCCACGAATCCCACACCGCCCGATTCCTTGACCAGCGACGACAGCAGCTATCTGAGCGCCAAGGAGGGTTCCATCGGTTCGCAGCATAGCCGCGTGCGCTTCAGCCCGGAGGCGTATCTGGATGCCCACAGCATGCCAATGATAGGCGGCAATGGGAGCAACAGCAGCGCTGCTGGTGCTGCTGCTGGTGCCGGCGGTCGTCGCATGACCTCGCCGGCAACCCACACGCAACAACAACAGCAGCAGCAACAGCAGCGACGCCATCGGCATGCATCCAGCGCAAGTACGCCATCGCCGTCGGCGTCGTCATCCTCCTAGCAGGCGCGTTTGGCGCTAACCTTGCAGTTGGCGCGTAGTCCGGGCGCGGACATTGGCAGCGCAGCCGCCAACGCAGCGGGTACATCCTCCAGCCTGGCGCTGGGACTCGCATTGCATCAGCAGCGGGTGCCATATCGTTGGTATTCTGGTGCGAGACGATCGCGGTCCGCTCACTATGAGTATCGGCTCTGAAAGATGAATCCCAGAGCGAGGGGGAACTAAAGAGACGGACAGAGAAAGAGAGAGAGGGAGAGGTAGAAAGACATATACATAGAGACAGAGACATAAAGAGAAAGATAGATAGAGAGAGAGAGAAAAGAGTGCGTGAGATTTGTTGTAAGTACATTTTATACCTCAAGAGTAAGCATAAATTAGAGCGAGATAGATAGACAGTTAGCTAGATACAGTTGATAATGTTAGAGAGAGAGAGAGAGAGAGAAAGATATATATAGGGAGTGAGTGTAAGTGAAACAGGTAGATCGAATATAGGACTTAAGCCTACCTTTGCTATATATACATACCTATATACTATATATATGTATATCTAAATACATAGTTCATATGTACAATGTATGTAACAACTCATTAGACCCTAGACAATATCTATCTACTTAGCATTAGCTTAGAGTACTACTAACCCTTCCAAAACTCCAAAACTAAGGACTGCGCTGCACCAGTGTATATAATATGATTATGATATTGATCAAAATGATATATAATGGATATTATGGGAACTTTTCTTTTGAATTTGGCAGATTCAATATATATCTAAAACCTATTTAAAGGCATTATATGATTTATATTCTTAGTCTTCAAAGTACATATGTATATGTATATATATATATATATAACCCCCGACTTGTGCGATTTGCCTTAAATATATAGCATGTGAAGAGAATATTTGTACTTGTAGAAAATGCTCCTGAAAATACACCCCAAAATATCGGGTGATTATATATATACATACATATATAGCCGACAGTTAATTCCGGTTGCGTTACGCCTTAAGCCACGCCCACAACTGCAAACATCAAATAATCAAACAATAATAATAAGAAGAATCAACAACACACCAATAACTCCATACTTAAGTCTGAATAATCATACATACATATATATATATATATATATATATATATATATATATATTCGATATATATATCGAGAGAGAGGAAGAGTATATACCCGATTGATATACATAGATGTAGTAGATATAGCTTAGCTTTAGTTTTGGCATGCAAACAAATCGATTCATTGATACACTCACTGGATATTTCTATATATATACACATATATATATATATATGTACATATATCGCTTAATATATAGTATAAACATGTATTATACATACTTGACACTAAAACCCCATTACATATAAATATATATATATATGTATAGTTTGTAAGTGAATTGATAGGATTCATAAAGGATATAGACGTTTTTCAAACTGATATTAACAATTATATGAATATATTTATAGTTATATGAATTTATATACCCATATACATATGTAAAATACTAGTACTTGAACTCTATATAAAATGCTTATATACAACAAACTCCACAAATATGTTCAACATAAAATAGTCATAGCGCGCCATCTAGCGTGCAAAAATAATTCATTAATTTTCCAATTTTCTGTCATATCACAAAAAGAAATATATATAGAACTTCAATACAGTAGCAGAGTAACGGCAAGTCGTTGAGACTCTTGTCAAGTTCAAAACTATGTCAACTTTCAACTGCGCCGATTAACGCTAGATGGCGCTGCAGCATATAGCCAAATAACTGAAGCTGCTGTGGCATTTGTTCCATGAAAAATTCAGCTTTTTCAAGCTAATTTTAATTTTCCTAATTGTTTTCTATTTATTTATGTTAAAAAACAAAACAAAACAAAATGAATTGAAATGGAATGGAATGGAATAGATTTAGACCAATTTGTTGAGAAGGGTAGAGCAAACGTTAAATCATCAACACACACACACACCCACTTTCCCAATACCCTACAATTGCTGCCACTCAGCGAGCATAGATACCCTATAAAGGAGGAGCATTAATTACTCAAAGTTGTAGTCAAATTGCTTATGTTGCAACGTTCTTTTTTTTTTTTTTTTTTTTTTTTTTTTCGGTTCTCTGTTTGCTGTTTCAACTGACAGAGTGGGGCGTTTTTAGCCCCGCCCATTTAGTCTATAAATATGCAATAATTATACTATAATTAATAAAGATGAGAAATGCCGCTTGCAACTCAGTTTTATGTACAAATTAGCCTTTAACTAATTAATTCATTTAAAAATTAACAAATATACATATACACATACATATATATATATATATAAATGAAAACAAGAAAAAAAACTTATTTCCGTCAGAGACCAAAAAACAAACACTACATTAATTTGCAAAACAAAATATATAAGAAATAAAAATACAACTATTTTTATATATAAACAACAACAATAACAACAACAAAAAGAAGCAACAAAAAATATTGAGTAGAGTATGGCGAAGTCGTATATAGCCGCTGGTTGAGCTTATCAAGTGCTGATAATGGCAAATGGCACAGTTTTCACTGAGTTCCCTTTCTCTTGTTCTATTAGCTTGCAACATGTTGCACGTTGGCCAGTTTAGCAACCTGCTCGCAGCTCTTAGGTGCCCCAATTGATGCGAGATTCGCTTTTTTTTTTATTTTTATTTTTTTTTGCGCTTTTCTTGCATTTACCGTTGGCAAGTTGTAGCCAACTGGTGTTACTGCGGGAAAAGTGGATTGGAAAGGCATCTCCTAAGCTTGGCGAATACCTGTAAGCCAAGTTTGTTCTGCTGGCCAAGGCATTTTGGCCAAATGTTCTTCTGCTCTCGAGCTGACAAGTTCACAGTGCCGCCTGAACGTCTCAAAGAAACCGACGCGATTTCTCGCGCCCGCGCATGTGCACGCGCCTCAATCGAATACCACAAATCGTTTCGAAAAACTAACATAACGGATATTCGAAATACGTTTTTTTTTAATATTTTAGAAACTGTTAAGTGTTGTGTGTTTTCGTCGATTGTCACTGCGTTGGGTAAGTTCTAGTCTAAACTAAATAATCATTATGTTCAACTTGCACCTGATTTTCCAGTTTGTTTTTCTTATTTCGAAAATTGTGTCAATTTTTGTTTCCTTTTCTATTTCGATGTGTTGCTTGCACTTGAAATTGGCTTTTTTTTGCTTTTTGATGCTGAAACCTGTTGCGTTGTGCCACATTCTGTGCGACTGGAAAGTAAACCAATTGAATTAGAACAGTAGCTTTCGATATTATCGATATTAGTCGAAAATGTCAAAAATCGATCATTTTTGGCAATAATCAATTCAAAGCGCCACCTAGCGTGATCATCACAATGAAGTTGTGTAGGCTTAACAATCTCTTCCCTTTATCCAGTTGTAGTAGCAGTTGTTAAGCCTACCGCTAGATGGCGCTCAATACAAGTACTGCGGGGGAAAATAGACAAAGTAGGCGACGTGATTTTTGTCTTCCTCATTGAAGTAATCGAATGTTCTTCTCGATATCGAGATTGCAGCCGTTTCTAACGCATTATTCGAGCAACAAATAAGGTGAACTAAACAAAAAATAAAAAGCATAAATTATTTCTATAGACAGTGATCAAATTTGTACATAAACTTATCTCACAGCAAGTATGAGTGATGTATACGAAGGACGCAGCTGCTGGATGTGCATGAAGACGGAAGACGATGAGGTGCGCATAGATTGGGTGCAGCCATGTCGTTGCCGTGGGTTCAACCAGTGGGTGCATGAGCGATGCCTTGTTGCCTACATCAACGACAACAACTTGCTCAATAGCGATTCTGAGGTCCGCTGTTCGATATGCGATAGCACATACATCGTCGTTGAGCCGCCAATGGGACGCATGGAGGCACAGATGGAACGCATAGATCGCATGTATGAGGTCTACTATCCAATCGTATTGGAGGGCGCCATATTGACTCTTACGTATCTGGCCCCTCTGTACCATGGTATGTTGGCAATGCGATTGCTTGTTGGCCGTGAAACGTTCATGGAGCTGCTCAGATCGCATCGCTACACGTTGATAGTGACGGTGCCATTGGTGCCGGTGGCATCCATGTACTTCCGTATATACGATTGGGAAGGCTATATCATACGCTCGTTACGCCGTCGTCATCCTCAACAACTGAATTGGGCAGTAGCGGCGGACACGGATTATTCACGTCGTCCTCCCATTGCTATTGATTTCGATGAACTGTGGAATATCGACGATGACGATGATGAAGCGATTTTTGGCCGTGGTGCATCCAGCATCCTGATGGCACTGGGCCTGCCCGTATTTGGCCTAATCCTTGGCCACTGTGTCTATCGTAATGTGCAGAACAGAATCGTAAAGTTCGCATTGGGCACCGTTACATTTGAAGCTTGCCGAGCTCTGTTAAGCATCTCTCTGCGACAGTCTCGATTCCATCGAGTTTGTGGTCGTTCCGTCGCCAACCGCAACCCGGAGGACAAGCAGAAATAATGCGTATCAACTTCAAACAGGAACTGCATGCAAAGGAAAATGCGCCAATTACCGAGAAATATTTCAAATTTCGCATTTTCCAGCACTGGGAAGTATTCATTCAAGATTTCGATCATCAATGTAATAGATACAATGAAAAAAAAAAACTATTACCAAGTTGTTTGAATAACAAATTAAATGAGATTTTTTTTAAATTTTGTTCAAGAACATTTAATTGTAGTTGTCGGAGGGAAGAGATTCATACATATGTAGGTATTGTTTTTGGTAAATAACGGAGGTAAAAGAAGAAGACCAACTTGTAACAACGCAGCAGACGCATTCTCCCTGCCGTCGTTTCTCTTCTTTTGTCGTTTCTGTTTCGTTTCCTGCAAGTTAGACGAAGACGACGTTAGACGCAGACGCATAACGGTTAACTCAAAACACAAAGTGGAAGGGGGAAGTCTAGTTCTTATTGCTATGCCTTTCTTTGTTGTTGCTTTGCATCGCATCCACGTTGTGGAAAGGGAAAGCGGGATAGAAATAGTGCACACATGTACTTGAGAATACAGAGGGGAGCGAGATAGAAATATGTCGCTTACTTTTCTGCATAGTAACCGAAGGAAACGTACAGAGAGAAAAGCCAAAACAACTGTTTTTCTATTCTGCTTTAATCGTGTCCGCGTCTAACCAATCCTTCAATTTCATTCGCTCTGCATTTGCCAAAGTTATTCAAGTAACTGTTGTTAACTGTCTAAAGAACTATAGCTGATATAATGAGATGCGGACTGAAACCAAAAAATTGTACCACAAATTGCGACATCTGGCAAATAAACGCAAATAACGTATACGCAATCAGGATAGGTCGTCAATGATAATCTCGACTTGGTGATGCTGTGACGTCAGTATCTGTTGTAACAGCGGTAACGTTACAGATAAGAACTGGGCATAACTCCAAATTTCATAGATTTCATATTTGAGTATGTAAATTGAATGAAATGTTATGGGATTATCAAAGGTTGCTTGTCATTAAGTCAGCATAATTTTATAAATTACGTAATGTTGCACTTTGTACGACTATAAATAGCACTAGCAAACAAATAACGCGTCACAGACATCATCATCATCATCAATCATCAACATCATTTGAAAACGCCAATCACTTACGCTCAGTTTACAACCAGCAACTGTTTCTTATCAGCTTTATACTTTGGAACAACTAAACCTATATAAAAAAAACTATATATGTATGAATATTACTATTTATATACATACATATATGTATATAATTTGAGGAAGTTAGTAAAATGTAGAGCAACAAACACCTTTAATTAACCCAGTCATACTTCATCTATGCCACACGATACATTTTGAATTTAACAGCCGCTTGCACGCTGTTTATCGCACGCTTCATTTATCGATAAGACGATTGCTGCCAGGGTTCACATTTGAAATGATTGGCGCGTGACGCAAGTGCATGTTATTTGCCGCATAATGACACATCTTTCACGCGAAACAATTGAAAAACAAACGCCATAAATAACAAGAAAATATACTCTATCTAACTCGTATGTACATATGTAATATAAACGGATATTTAGTTAACATATGGAAAACAACAATTACCAACCCGTGCGCGTCAAAACAAACCAGGCAGGAAAAAAAATGCGTCGTCTTTTGGCTTAAGCTGAACTGGGGTCAAAAAGGGGTCAACAATAATAGCTGCGTCAATGTGACGGAAAACTGAGACAAGACAAGACACGTCAATTAATTAAACCATCTCCAGGGAGACGCTTATATTTCTATATATGTACATAATATATACATATGTACATATTTGTATGTATAGAATAATGCCTGATAAGCGGAAAGCCTGGAAGCGCAAAGTACAAAAATCGCCAAAGATTTACTTTTCATGGGATATTTTATGTTGTCGTTTTTATTTAATAATAATCACTTTCAATTGCATGCTTATGACAATTATAAATACTAAACTAATGTTTATGCTACCATAATCTATATAATAGAATATTCTTTATATATTTATTTATATATGTATGTGTGTGTGTGTGTGTGAATGTACATATGTATATATGTATGCATGGGTGTGCAACGATTTAAAGCCGACGTTGATCAAGGCAACTGCCACCAGTGACCTTTGTTATAATAGTGGGGAAAGCAATTGATTGCAGCACTTGAAAATGAGTTCCGATTAATTCGACTATTAACTAAATGTACATGTATAACATTTCGCTATAAGCTAGTTAAAACTTTGTTTTACAGGCAGTATTATGCATGGACTATAATAGAACTTTCAATACACATACATATGTATGTACATACAAAACGATATAATCACTTCCATGTATATCGATATGCATGTACATATATCGATATAAGTACAAATGGTATATGTGTGTGTATGTGTATGTGTGTATGTTATTAGGAATATTAATTTGCCTTCGATTTGTTCAGGAAATTCATGTATTTTTTTTTGCTATTTTGGCAGCTAGAACGTGCTGCAATGAAACAGAAAAATAAAAGTAAAAAGGAATTTCAAATTAGAATATACATATGTTGAATAAAAGTGGAAGTGTTGTTGTCTCACCTTCTTCTTTCAAAACTTAAGATTATCCTTGAGATAGGCCTTCTTGCGTTCAGTTTCCTTGAGGCAAACGTGCGCATCCTTGCCAGTGCCACGCTGCTGGCAAATGCGCTCCGTCTTCAATATGAAGCACTTCGTCTGCACCATGTTGAAGAACAACTTGCCAATGGTATTGGCATCCTCGTCACCGGCCATCTTCAGGCAGGTGCGAAAACGCCTGTCGCAGGTGCAATGGGATAATGTGTATGGGCGGTAATTGAAGAGATCGTAACGATTCGCCAAGGCCGGAATATATTTCTTGCAGTGATCATGCTTCCGGCAGCACTTGTCGGCCATCGATGCTCCGCCCAATTGATTGTACGTGCCATTGGCCAGATTTCCCTTGCCGCACCAACGCGTATTCGGCGCTATAAACCAATCAGAGACCTGTCGACGTCTGCGCGCAGCGCGCGTGCTGCCGGCGTCGCTGTCGATGGCACCGTCGCCGACATCGTCTCCCTCGTTCGGTGTAATTATGTCGTCATCAATGTCAGCATCATACGATCCGTGACGTGTTTCTTGAACATTCTTGTTGTTATTGTTTGCATTGTTTGTTGTCGTTGTTGCTGTTGTTGTGTCTGCGACATTGGCGGGCATTGGCAACTGTTTCGCCACACACATTTGCCAAGCGAAAATAATTAAGCATAGCAAATGGATGTAATTGTAATTGTTTGCGTTAAAGAATGCCATTAATATATTTGTTCCTCAATGGCTGTATTTGTTTTATTATTTGAAAATATTTTCATTCAGCTCTTCACTTCGTAGTATTTGATTTTGTCTCTCGTCGAACGTTACGCGCTTCGTTTCGCTTTTCAAGTATTTCTAAGGTTTCGTTTCGCCTTCGGCACCGTTTGCCACTTAAATGTCGTTGGGTCTGCGAGCCGCTCACGTTTTATATAGCGCGTCCACACTTTGCCTTTGCATCTGATGATTACGATCTGCCTTCAAAACACACACACACACTCACACACACGCGGTGCGTTTGATGTGTTTTTGTATTGGCAAGTGAGCAGGTGAATTTGCTATACTTCTTGTGCGTTACAGTGCTGGGTAATGAAAGCACAGGTGATTTCGCACTTCGTTCATTACATCAGGGCTGCATAATATATCGATAGCAAGTTCAATAGTTCTGCATGCATTAACTTGACCAATCACTTATTTAGTGTTGAATTGAAATGTGCAAAATGTGTGGTAGTGATACATTAAAATTGCAACAAGCTAGTGATATTTGGGAATTAAAGGTGCATATGTATACACACTATAATCATTGTCGATAGCATAACATTTAGCATATTTCGTTTCTTGTACTTATATATATATTATATTATCTAAGCTTTTTTGATGTATATATTGGCATTTTTAAGCCAATAGTTTCGGGCATTTGTGGTTTTTTCGAATTGTGTACTTTCGCGTTGCATTTAACAGCTGATGCTTAATAACAGAGTGATAGCATTCTTATGGCATTCACTTACTCAGCTGTTACAAGTAACATTGTGTTGACCGTTGTACAACACTACACTCAGTTACTAACAGCATCAATATTTTTGTGCGTTTCGTCAGATAGATTTATCTGATTGGAAATAATATTGAAAAGGCACAGTAAATCTCTCGGTTCTGATGTCATGCAGCGCACACAACAGGAACAGAAGCAATTGAAGCTGCAACAGCAGCAGCAACACCAAACAGATCAGCAGCAACATCATCACCATCATCATCATCATCACCACCAACAGCAGCAACAACAACAACAACAACAGCAGCAGCATAACAGTAACAGCAATGGTACGCGCATTGCCACGCCCACAATGGCAACAACGAATTCATCGGGCGGAGCAAGTGGAGTGACTCCACCACGCACACTGGCATTAAATCAAAACTATGCCGCATCAGATACATCCGAGGGCGATGCAGACTATCCGGATTCGCGTTACGAGTGCGCCATCTGCATTGATTGGTTGAATGAACCGGTGCTGACCTCGTGTGGTCATCGGTTCTGTAAGAGCTGCCTCAGCGACTGGCTGCAGAATCACAATCAGTGCTGCCCACTGGACAATAAGCAATTGTCCGCGGAGCAGGATATCTTCCCGGATAACTATACGCGGCGGGAGATCGAGCAACTGAAGCACAAGTGCCCGAATTCCCCGCATGGCTGCTCGGTGATAGCATCGCCCATTGAGCTGCATCGGCATCTGCCCAGCTGCCCGTATCGGCGTCAGCAGCAGCAGCAACCGCTGGAGGAGAAGTGTCCGTTTGTGAGCATTAAGTGCGATTTCGTTGGGCGACCGGAGACCAATCAACTGGAGGAGCATCTGAAAACGGATATGCCCCATCATATGCAGCTGATGCTGCAGGCATTCCAACAAACGGCCATCGCCACATGGCAGCCACAGAAATCCCATGCGGGCGCCTTGGAGAATGGCCACAAAACCGGCGGCCAGTTGCCTCCCCCACCGCAATATGCCAACGGGGTCGATGAACAGATCGTGCAGACGATGTATCAGCGGATCGTGGTGCTGGAGCAACGCGCCCGCGAGCAGGAGACCCACATCGAGAATCTCAGCAAGCAGCTGCGACACCAGCAGCCAATCGATGCCCGGTACAGCAATGGGACCATCGTCTGGCAAATTGAGCAGCTGGGCGCACTGGTGGAGCGTCTACGGGCGAATACCAACAATCAGGTGTATTCCCATGAATGCTACACATCCCCGTATGGGTATAAGTTCTGCGCCCGTCTCAACATTCAGCCAAGGAAACCGCAGGTGCTCAGTCTGCATGTCCATCTGATGCAATCGGAGAATGATTTCCACTTGGATTGGCCGTTCAAGGGGCGCATTAAGCTGTGCATGGTGCATCCGGGCGATGCGAATCTCTCCCAGCATGATACCATTATGACCAAACCGGAGATACAGGCCTTCCATCAGCCGAAGGAGGCGATCAGCACCCGCGGATTTGGATTTCTCGAGTATGCCAACATATCCAACATTATGCACTTGGGATTTTGTGCCAACGATCGACTTTTGATCAAAATCGAAATCAATATTGTCTAATTTATATAGTCGAGATTCCACATACCGATCTTATAGCATATAGTATACTACTATATATTTTATATAGAGAACTTATAGGACGGAACAATTTAGTCAGCCCGAGCATCACAGCCAAGCAATTTTTATATACCTATACCAACATATATATACATATATATGTATATATATATATATATTCATATACATGAAGACATCGGAGTCAACAAGATTTTTTGGAATATTTACACAGATTTCCTCGAAAAGTCTCTATAATGGCGGTACCATTCCAATCGCTTCGTCCCTCTCCAATTTAGAGTTAACATACATATATAATCTCCAACTATCGTATAAGATCTATATACTATATATAATCCTTATCTAGTCTATTCAACTTGAAGCTTGTATCTGAACTGTATTTCTCATATCTTATTTCTTGTATTTCCGATTTGATTTGATCAACCCGAAGTATCTTCACTATATTAGTTTCTCATTTGTTAAGCTTAGTTTAGTTGTACATTCCGAGCTACTATATAATTTTAGTATCCTGTGCAGATATATACATAGATCGATATTATAAAATATAATAATAATGTAGTACATAAAAGTAGCGAGAAAGCGCTCAGAAGAAACGTATATACATACTAGTAAATAAAAATAATCGACACTTTTGTACCGATAGATGAATTCAGATTGATATTCTTGAACTAGGAGTATTATTATTATAAAGTCAAAATAAAAATCAGGACTGTTCTCAATTCCGAAACCGTACGAAACTTGCGGGTTTTCAATAACATAACCGCATTCAGAATCCGAACGAAACATGTGGTTATGTTATTGCAAAACCGCACGTTTCACACGGTTTCGGAATTGAGAACAGACATAAATTTATAAATATATTTTTTTTTTCTAGAAATTACTAGACACTATATTTATAACTTTGTTTGTATTCAATTTAGAAAATATATTTTTGAAAAATTATTTTAAACTGAATAAGATTTTCTTGAAATTCAATAACTAATTTATGACATAGGTTATATCTACATAATCTTAAGCTAGATCTAAGAACTATATTTGATTTGGGGGTAGTAAGTGGTATTCATGCCACATGCCAAGTGCTGCCCGCAGCGGCAACCGTCACAACCTCCATATGTGATGCATGCTCCTCCTGGCTGATCAGTTCAATGGTCACCGCCTCCTCCAGCAGTACCTCATCCTGCCCAATGAAAGGTGTCATCAGCCCCAGCGTTATGTCGCCGGTAGGATCTATCTCTTCTGCTGCTGCTGCTGCTTCATCTGCTGCTGTTGTTGTTGTTGCGTTGATAGCGACCTTGGATTTGGCTCTGCCACGTGCGGATTCATGGGTACGCATATGGGCATTGAGTCCACCGGATTGGGCAAAGGATTTATTACACAACTTGCAGGAGTATTTGCGCTGCTCGGAGTGGAGCAGCTTGTGGACACGCAACGCCTTCTTGCGCTGGAATGTGGAGCCACAGACATCACAGACAAATGGCCGCAGATTCGTATGGGAGATGGCGTGCACGTTGAGATCATGGAAGCTATAGAATGCCTTGCCGCACACCTCGCACTTGGCCGGACGTTCGCCGGTATGGCGACGCATATGTGCCGTCAGGACGCCCCGGTCCCGACATTGCCGGCCGCATACCTCACAGATGCAGGGCATGCGTCCCGTATGGCAGATGTTATGCGAGGTCAGCTCCTTCTGCGTATAGAAGGTGGCGTCGCAGTCCAGCTTCTGGCATTTGTAGGGCTTGATCCCGCTGTGCCGCTGACGATGTCGCATCATATTGCCGGATTGGGTGAACGGTTTGCCGCAGATATCGCAAAAGATGCCCGTGTGCTTCCAGCGATGGCCCCGCAAATCCCGTTCCGTGCGAAAGGTCTGATTGCAGCCGCTCTCAGCACATTTATAGATCTTGGCGGGCTCCTTGCGCCGGGTCCTTTTGTGCCTGTCCAGATGGACACGTGGTGATCTAGGTGATGTTGTGTTGTCATCATCGTCTGCTCTGGTCAAGTGCTTGATGCGCTTGTGACTCTGCAGGCTACGCTTGCTGTTATAGGCACGGTCACATTGATCGCACTGGAAGAGCATGTCCCTGGCATCATCCTCGTCGTCATCATTCTCATCTTCATTTATGACCTCCAAGGGGGACGACACTTCCGCCTCCATTTGCTCATCACTGCATTCGGTGTTGGTGCAGTCGGGATCAGTTCCACCATTGGCATCGGTGTCCGTCTGGACGAGCACAGCGCGGCGACGCTTGCTCCTGGTAGTCATCATGCCTGTTGCCATCTTAATACGTTCTTGGTCCTGATCGAGCAGAGCTATTTCCGCCAAATCCACATGGACAGTGTCATTGGACTCATTTGTGGAGTCATTGGCAATGGGATCATGCTCGGATTTAATGGGCAACGGTTCAACCTCAACTACCACTGAGGTATCCAGCTGCTGCTCCTCTGTTGGCTCATCGTCGATGTTGCAGTCATTAGGCTCAGTCTCACTATTTGGTAGATGCTCCTGGACAAAATGCTGTGGGAATTCTGCGTAGGGCAGCCTGTGGCCACAAATCGTGCAGCAAACATCATAGTTTGTCAGGCCCATATAGTAGATATCGCCACAGCGCATGTTGAAAATGGCGGCATGCTGCAATGGTCCCTGCACTTCAAACATGTTGATCCTGTGGCACGCTGAGATTAACTATTGATTAAAGCTTCAAAATTAACCCATTTATGGTTGGGTCTTTAATTTGGCTCCAAGTGCAAGCCGAATGTCACTGTAAACACTGCACAGCTGATTATCGATAGCACTTGTTATCGGTTGGCAGATTATTAACATATTTCCGAAAAACATATACATACATATGGCATATCTGCAAAATTAAAAAAAATCAACAACAACAAAAAACAATATGCATTCATCATATATTTACATGTAATAAATTTAATTAGTCTTCATTATTAGTTATTATTAATAGCGCTAAAAAGTAATATGATAGCCAGCGAGCATAACGCTAATGTTAACATTCAAATAATTTAGAAGTGTTGCAAAAGACGCGACTGCCCATATTTACCGTTTGTACACACTGGCTGCTGTCGCCCGTTGTGTATTCGGTGTATGTACACTTTTTTCTAACATCATTGATTTTTCGCCCCCGCTTTTAAGATTACACATTACGGCACAGGCATAAGATAAACATTATAGAAAATAGTATTAATAAGTGTAAAAAATGTCGGAGAGCGTAATGCCAGCTAGCAATGCGAATGCCAATGCCAATGAGAAGATGGCCAGCTTGCTAAAGGAGGCGGAAAATTTGAAAACGAAACTGGAAGAGGAGCGCCAAAAGCTGAACGATGTGAATCTATCAAATATCGCTGAGAGATTAGAGCAAATCGCTTATGTGAACATAAAGCCACGCAAAGTGCTCAAGGGACATCAAGCAAAAGTGCTGTGCACCGATTGGAGTCCCGACAAACGTCACATCATCTCATCCTCACAGGATGGACGACTCATCATCTGGGATGCGTTCACCACGAATAAGGAGCATGCGGTGACAATGCCAACAACATGGATAATGGCATGTGCATATGCGCCATCCGGTAATTTCGTTGCCTGCGGTGGCCTGGACAACAAAGTGACAGTATATCCGATCACATCGGATGAGGAGATGGCCGCCAAGAAGCGCACTGTTGGCACACACACCAGCTACATGTCATGCTGCATCTATCCGAACTCGGATCAGCAAATTCTCACCGGCAGTGGTGACTCCACCTGCGCTCTCTGGGACGTCGAGTCCGGCCAACTGCTACAGAGTTTCCATGGCCATTCCGGGGATGTGATGGCCATCGATCTGGCGCCCAACGAGACGGGCAACACATTCGTCTCCGGTAGCTGTGATCGCATGGCCTTCATCTGGGATATGCGTTCCGGGCACGTGGTGCAGTCCTTCGAGGGACACCAGTCCGATGTGAATAGCGTGAAATTTCATCCATGTGGCGATGCGATTGCCACTGGATCTGATGACAGTAGCTGCCGTTTATACGATATGCGTGCCGATCGGGAAGTGGCCGTCTTTGCCAAGGAGAGCATCATCTTTGGTGTGAATTCAGTTGACTTCTCGGTCAGCGGACGACTCCTCTTCGCCGGCTACAATGACTATACGGTCAACCTATGGGACACCCTCAAATCGGAACGGGTCTGCCTCCTCTATGGCCACGAGAACAAGGTATCCTGCGTGCAGGTCTCTCCCGATGGCACGGCGCTATCCACCGGCAGCTGGGACTACACCATCCGGGTGTGGGCCTAAGTTCCCCCCAAACGGTGGGCGATGGACTTGCCCCTTTCTCCGAAATCCCCAAATCCGGCTGTCTGTGACACAAATCCCAGCACTTGGCCTAGTCTGGATGTCTAACAATTCCACCTAACACATACATATATCGCATTTCTGTTGTTCCTGTTTTGTTTTTTGTTATCTTCTTTTAAACATTGAATACTACTATAACATAAAAATAACACACATTATGATCATCTTGTTGACGATCATAAATTATGGAATCTGGATGAGATGAGCATGTGAAGCCAGTTCTCGCTTGACGAATGTGTTAACTTATTATGCGTCTAGTTATAAGTTCCTGTTTGAAATAAATGTTGAAGTGAAACTAAGCAGCTGTTATCGAAATCGATTTTCCTCATTCTTAACATTGCGAAGCCAACCTCCTCCACTTCGAGAGGCCATAACTTTGCCAAAAATAATCCGATTTTCAAAATTTTTACATTTTCGTCAATGGCTTTGATCATATATTAAAACTGCATCAAAAAATATTCCATTTCGGCACATTTTAATTTTCGACCATTTTTGGTCAGTTTTCCATACAAAGTTTCCTTAACAAATAGTCAAAAAAAATGAAAAGTTTTAAAATCAAAATTTTTTGTACCCAATTGAATTCTGGCATCGAAATAGGTATAAAAAACTTTACCTCACTTGATTTGGACCAATATTTTAGAAAATATGGCCAAAATACTGAAAAAATGGTAAAAAATCGGTTGTTTGGTCAAAAAATGAAAACTGTCTAAAGTTTGAGAAACCATAAGTCTGCGAAATGTGGGGCGATTTTCAAAATGTTTGCATTTTTAGAAATGTCTTTAATCTAATTTTAAATCGCTATCAAATAGCTTTACATATCTTTGAAAATATGTCCAGTAGGGTAAAAATTGCAATAAAATCGTTAATTTGGTTAAAAATAGGAGACCTTCTTCACTTCGAGAGGCCATAACTTTGCCAAAAATAATCCGATTTTCAAAATTTTTACATTTTCGTCAATGGCTTTGATCATATATTAAAACTGCATCAAAAAATATTCCATTTCGGCACATTTTAATTTTCGACCATTTTTGGTCAGTTTTCCATACTAACCCCTTAACAAAAAGTAAAAAAAAATGAAAAGTTTTAAAATCAAAATTTTTTGTACCCAATTGAATTCTGGCATCGAAATAGGTATAAAAAACTTTACCTCACTTGATTTGGACCAATATTTTAGAAAATATGGCCAAAATACTAAAAAAATGGTAAAAAAAATCGGTTGTTTGGTCAAAAAATGAAAACTGTCTCCACTTTGAGAAACTATAAGTATGCGAAATGTGGGGCGATTTTCAAAATGTTTGCATTTTTAGAAATGTCCATAATCTAATTTTAAATCGCTATCAAATAGCTTTACATATCTTTGAAAATATGTCCAGTAGGGTAAAAATTGTAATAAAATCGTTAATTTGGTTAAAAATAGGAGACCTTCTTAACTTCGAGAGGCCATAACTTTGCCAAAAATAATCCGATTTTCAAAATTTTTACATTTTCGTCAATGGCTTTGATCATATATTAAAACTGCATCAAAAAATATTCCATTTCGGCACATTTTAATTTTCGACCATTTTTGGTCAGTTTTCCATACTAACCCCTTAACAAAAAGTCAAAAAAAATGAAAAGTTTTAAAATCAAATTTTTTTGTACCCAATTGAATTCTGGCATCGAAATAGGTATAAAAAACTTTACCTCACTTGATTTGGACCAATATTTTAGAAAATATGGCCAAAATACTGAAAAAATGGTAAAAAATCGGTTGTTTGGTCATAAAATGAAAACTGTCTAAAGTTTGAGAAACCATAAGTCTGCGAAATGTGGGGCGATTTTCAAAATGTTTGCATTTTTAGAAATGTCTTTAATCTAATTTTAAATCGCTATCAAATATCTTTACATATCTTCGAAAATATGTCCAGTAGGGTAAAAATTGTAATAAAATCGTTAATTTGGTTAAAAATAGGAGACCTTTTTCACTTCGAGAGGCCATAACTTTGCCAAAAATAATCCGATTTTCAAAATTTTTACATTTTCGTCAATGGCTTTGATCATATATTAAAACTGCATCAAAAAATATTCCATTTCGGCACATTTTAATTTTCGACCATTTTTGGTCAGTTTTCCATACTAACCCCTTAACAAAAAGTCAAAAAAAATGAAAAGTTTTAAAATCAAATTTTTTTGTACCCAATTGAATTCTGGCATCGAAATAGGTATAAAAAACTTTACCTCACTTGATTTGGACCAATATTTTAGAAAATATGGCCAAAATACTGAAAAAATGGTAAAAAATCGGTTGTTTGGTCAAAAAATGAAAACTGTCTAAAGTTTGAGAAACCATAAGTCTGCGAAATGTGGGGCGATTTTCAAAATGTTTGCATTTTTAGAAATGTCTTTAATCTAATTTTAAATCGCTATCAAATAGCTTTACATATCTTCGAAAATATGTCCAGTAGGGTAAAAATTGTAATAAAATCGTTAATTTGGTTAAAAATAGGAGACCTTCTTCACTTCGAGAGGCCATAACTTTGCCAAAAATAATCCGATTTTCAAAATTTTTACATTTTCGTCAATGGCTTTGATCATATATTAAAACTGCATCAAAAAATATTCCATTTCGGCACATTTTAATTTTCGACCATTTTTGGTCAGTTTTCCATACTAACCCCTTAACAAAAAGTCAAAAAAAATGAAAAGTTTTAAAATCAAAATTTTTTGTACCCAATTGAATTCTGGCATCGAAATAGGTATAAAAAACTTTACTTCACTTGATTTGGACCAATATTTTAGAAAATATGGCCAAAATACTGAAAAAATGGTAAAAAATCGGTTGTTTGGTCAAAAAATGAAAACTGTCTAAAGTTTGAGAAACCATAAGTCTGCGAAATGTGGGGCGATTTTCAAAATGTTTGCATTTTTAGAAATGTCTTTAATCTAATTTTAAATCGCTATCAAATAGCTTTACATATCTTCGAAAATATGTCCAGTAGGGTAAAAATTGTAATAAAATCGTTAATTTGGTTAAAAATAGGAGACCTTCTTCACTTCGAGAGGCCATAACTTTGCCAAAAATAATCCGATTTTCAAAATTTTTACATTTTCGTCAATGGCTTTGATCATATATTAAAACTGCATCAAAAAATATTCCATTTCGGCACATTTTAATTTTCGACCATTTTTGGTCAGTTTTCCATACTAACCCCTTAACAAAAAGTCAAAAAAAATGAAAAGTTTTAAAATCAAAATTTTTGCACCCAATTGATTTCTGGCATCGAAATAGGTATAAAAAACTTTACTTCACTTGATTTGGACCAATATTTTAGAAAATATGGCCAAAATACTGAAAAAATGGTAAAAAATCGGTTGTTTGGTCAAAAAATGAAAAATGTCTAAAGTTTGAGAAACCATAAGTCTGCGAAATGTGGGGCGATTTTCAAAATGTTTGCATTTTTAGAAATGTCTTTAATCTAATTTTAAATCGCTATCAAATAGCTTTACATATCTTCGAAAATATGTCCAGTAGGGTAAAAATTGTAATAAAATCGTTAATTTGGTTAAAAATAGGAGACCTTCTTCACTTCGAGAGGCCATAACTTTGCCAAAAATAATCCGATTTTCAAAATTTTTACATTTTCGTCAATGGCTTTGATCATATATTAAAACTGCATCAAAAAATATTCCATTTCGGCACATTTTAATTTTCGACCATTTTTGGTCAGTTTTCCACACTAACCCCTTAACAAAAAGTCAAAAAAAATGAAAAGTTTTAAAATCAAAATTTTTTGCACCCAATTGATTTCTGGCATCGAAATAGGTATAAAAAACTTTACTTCACGTGATTTGGACCAATATTTTAGAAAATATGGCCAAAATACTGAAAAAATGGTAAAAAATCGGTTGTTTGGTCAAAAAATGAAAAATGTCTAAAGTTTGAGAAACCATAAGTCTGCGAAATGTGGGGCGATTTTCAAAATGTTTGCATTTTTAGAAATGTCTTTAATCTAATTTTAAATCGCTATCAAATAGCTTTACATATCTTCGAAAATATGTCCAGTAGGGTAAAAATTGTAATAAAATCGTTAATTTGGTTAAAAATAGGAGACCTTCTTCACTTCGAGAGGCCATAACTTTGCCAAAAATAATCCGATTTTCAAAATTTTTACATTTTCGTCAATGGCTTTGATCATATATTAAAACTGCATCAAAAAATATTCCATTTCGGCACATTTTAATTTTCGACCATTTTTGGTCAGTTTTCCATACTAACCCATTAACAAAAAGTCAAAAAAAATGAAAAGTTTTAAAATCAAAATTTTTTGCACCCAATTGATTTCTGGCATCGAAATAGGTATAAAAAACTTTACTTCACGTGATTTGGACCAATATTTTAGAAAATATGGCCAAAATACTGAAAAAATGGTAAAAAATCGGTTGTTTGGTCAAAAAATGAAAAATGTCTAAAGTTTGAGAAACCATAAGTCTGCGAAATGTGGGGCGATTTTCAAAATGTTTGCATTTTTAAAAATGTCTTTAATCTAATTTTAAATCGCTATCAAATAGCTTTACATATCTTCGAAAATATGTCCAGTAGGGTAAAAATTGTAATAAAATCGTTAATTTGGTTAAAAAAAGGAGACCTTTTTATATTTTTGTCAATGGTTTTGATCATATTTTATAATATATTTTAGTTGAACATAGAAAACCTAAAAATAACGTGAATTTGTGGAATGTTATTCAACCAATTTTTGAACTATTCGAGAATGAAATTTTGAATGTACAGGTCGCATTTTTGGAGTAGCCAAGTGTTTCTCCGTTCCAAGATTAAGAGGAAGCTTGTGGGTTTGTGGATGATGGTGAAGAGTGGTCAGCGATGCCATTCAAGGCCTGCGCCTTGTGTCCACGCATATGGGCGGAGAGACCCGCTGGCTGGGCATAGGCATTTCCACAGATTTTACATTTGAACTTCTTGACACCCAAGTGAAGATACTTGTGATGGTAGAGAGCCTTGGGGCGGGCAAAGGATGCGTCGCACTTGTCGCATTTGTGCGGACGATCTGTCGAGTGCATGGCCTGGTGTTCATTAAGCAGGGATTTGGAGGCGAAGCAGCGACTGCATGTTTGGCACTTGAAGGGCTTCTCCCCCGTATGGGTGCGACGATGCACGACCAGTGCATCCCGATACCGGGAACGATAACCACACAATTCGCACACATAATTCCGCTCCGTGCTGTGGACGCGTCGATGTGAGGCAAGATTGTGCTGGCTGGCAAAGGATTTGCCACAATTCTCGAAGTCACATTTGTATTGACGCTCAGCCGAGTGTCCCTGGATGTGGCGCAGGAGTGTCCGATAGCTCTTGTACACCTTGCTGCACAGCTTACACTCGAACTCCGTGTGGGACTTTCGGCGATGCGACTCCAAGGCGCGTTCCACATCGAAAATGGCATCACAATCGCCGCACTTGAAGGCCTGCGGATGCGGATGGCTCACCTTGAGGTGCACCTTCAGGTACCGGAGTGTGGTGTATGTGCCCGCACAATGCTTACACTTGTACTCCTTGGATGGGCGATCTTTCTACATATGAATATACACTTGGTTAACCATCTGCATATTGGAGATGTAAGGATTCTGTTTACCTGTGTGTCATCAACATCAGCATTGGTGTCACTGTCTTCCGGCTCCGACTTGACTGGCTTGAAATCACAGACACGCAGGCTATCAGTGGCAGCCTCTTCATCGTCATCATCATCTTCATCCTCGTCATCATCTTCGTCCTCATCCTCGTTGATAGCATCTTCTGGCAGCAAGTCTTGCACATCAGTGCAGTCTGTCTCTGGCAGTGATTTGGAAGCTACTTCATCAATAGGATCGAGTTCAACATTTTTGTATTGAGTTCGCGGCTTGCCATGTTTATCAAAATGAACATTTCGGATGTGCATGGAGAAATCATCGAAGGCGAAGTGCTTCATCTCACAGAGGCAGCAAACCAGCTGGAAATTGCAATCGCTTTCGTAGAATATTTCGCCGCATTTTGGGCGCAACTGCTGTTTGGCATGGAGGCGCGTAAAATCCACATTAACTAAACACTGCTTTAACATGCTGCATATGGTTTTATTACAACAATATTGCCATCAAAACAAATATAAACAAAAACACAACAACAGGCCAAATGCCAATCGATAACATAAACAAGGTTGTTATCGATTTATATTAGATCAGTGTTGTCAAACGCATGCTGGGCGCTAATTCAAATCGCATGTTTGTGTAACGGCCGTGACTCGTTCATATTGCTGACGATGCCAACGTTTGTGCTGTGCATAACCAGCTGCCTGTGCATAGGATTTCTCACATAATCCGCACTTGTATTGCTTAACATTGGCATGGAGTGGACGATGATGGTATAAAGCACGCGCACTAAGAAATCCCAAGTTGCAATCAACACACATAAAACGACTACGACGCTGATGATCATCAGCGTGACTCTCGACATGTGTTGTAAGCTGATAACGTGCCACAAAACTCACTTTACAAATATTACAGTAGTAGGGTTTCTCGCCAGTATGTCGTCGTTTGTGCACCTTCAAATTTCCACGAATTCTCGTTTGATAACCACAATATTCGCACATATGGCGCAGCACATCATTCCTGGCAGTCTGCCCCCTTAACAACTTTAAGCTACACTTTCCAGTTGGTTTTGTTGGCTTCTGAGAATAAACTTTGTGAGGGATGTAGAAATTCTTTGATGGGGTTGCGCTTACGAATGTTACGTCGTCACCCATTGTCTGCAAGTGTATGCTAAATTTAATCATTGGCATTAAATTAAGCGTGCAATTTGGCATTTGTCGGATCGATTAATTGTTGTCAAAAAAACGGCTAAAATTAAACAAACCAATCGCCCCCGACGCTGCGCGCTCGCAATCATTTCAAATGCTTGCCGCAGAGCATGTATCGATAAAAAGAAATGGTTTATCGAGCGCACAAGTTCAAACCGATTAATCGATTAAGTGTTTGATTTGAACTGAATAGATTGAAAGAGATGTAATTAGGTTTTTCGAAATTACGCATTTTCATGGCTTATAATTAAATACATAAATTGTATGTATGTGCATGTCTATGATTAAGCTTAACCTATGCCTGAGTACTTAAACATAAATCAAAAACGAACATTGGAACGTACATACATAGCTCAGATAAGCGGGCAATCATTGAAACTTTTTCAAAGTTGGAAAGATCTTGGAGATAACATAACATTGGAGCAGTTTTAGGGACAACTAACCGTTGAGTTCATCATTGCGGTGCTTGCGCATGTGCCCGGCCAGACCAGCTGCCTGGGCATACGCATTGTCGCACAACTTGCACTTGAACTGTTTGGTGGCCGCATGGAGGAACTTGTGATGATAGAGACCCTTCTGGCGTGAGAAGGTTGCTCCGCATACCTTGCAAATATGCGGACGTTCCGTCGAATGCATGGCCATGTGCTCCCGTAATCCGGAATGGGATGGGAATCGCTTGTCGCACACTTTACAGGCAAAGGGCCGCTCACCCGTATGGCTGCGCAGATGGACACGAAGCGTCTCCTTGTTGCGGCAACTGTAACCGCAGCTCTCGCACACGAAGTTCTTCTGCTCCGAATGCACCTTGCTGTGATTCCGCATATGCCGAGTGCTGAAGAACCGCTTCTCGCATCCGGGATGATTGCACACCACATTCCGTTCGTTCGTATGCTTCACCTGGTGCCGCTTCAGCTCATGGCGCGTCTTGTAGCGTCGTCCGCATATCACACATGGCGCACCGCCGTGCACCTTGACCACATGCTCGTCCAGCAGACGCATGCGCGGCAATTGGGCATCGCACTCCAGGCAGATGAACGCCTCCGCCAGGCTGATATCGTGATCCCGCTTCACATGCTGTCGCAGCGTGTACTTGCCTTGATAGATCTTGTCGCAGTGCTCGCATTTGTAGGCCATGGCGGGAGGTTTGGAGGGTGAGTTGATGAGCACCTTGGGAGGAGCGTAGTCAGCATCAATGTCGTCGTCGTCGTCGTTGTCGTCGTCGTCGTCGGCATCCGTCATGTCCAGTTCGGAATCCATTGGCTTATGCTGTCGTTCCATGTGCCGCTCCAGCATCTTCCTGCTCTGATACGTCTTGTTGCAGTGGGAGCAGACTGACTGCTCCTTCTTTGTGGCCCGCTGAGTTCTTTGCTTATCCGAAAGCTCCTCCTCAGAGCTCTCATTGTAGTCGACTTTGAGGGTGCGTGTGGTTCGTACGGATTCCCTGCCGTTGCCGGGATCTGTATCCCATTTCATGATGGTTACGGCACTGCTGGCTATGCCAACGGGATCATCCTGAACATCAAGGTCGACATCGTCAGTGTTGCTGGGCAGCTGCTTCGTTCCATCGACGTACTCAGGTTCACTCTCCTCATCGCCATTGGCCACATCGTACCAGGAGAAGGGATTCACCTGCGATACCGGTGTTCCGCCCGGTGAACTGTCCAGCTTCTCCTGCTTGGGCAGCACCACCTCCGACTTGAGCAGCCCATTCTCGAAGTGCACGTTCTGTATGTGAAGCAGAAAGTCCGGGAACACGAAGCTCTTCATGTCGCAGAAGGCGCAGTCAATGCGATAACTATTGATACTCTGGAAATATACCTCGCCACACTTGGCATCCGCATTGCCAGCAAATGTGCCTGGCCTCAGTGCTTTAAACATTATACAAACAATCACTGTGCTCGCCTCCACTGCTAACTATGGCACATTTGAAGATATTTTGAAATTCGAGCTTAGAAATGCTAAGTGGAAAGCTGCCTAAAGCAACGCAAACAAACTGCATTCCCAATTGGAGTTATCGATAGGCGATGCCCATTAACAGCTGTTAAGCTATTAAAAGTTTAACAACACTACCATCATATTTGGCGCCAATTCAAAGAACACATATTATTTAAAGTTAGCTATAGTTGTATTTGGTTTTCTCGCTTCACATGTATGAGTTGATGTTGCTGCAATCCATCCGCATCCACAAACTTTTTATCACACTGTTCACAGCAGTATTTGGCTAACCGATAGTGCTTCTTCAGCCTGTGTGTGCTCAACATTGATGCACTCCGATAGCAATTACCACACAGCTCACAGGCAAAAGGTAAATCTGTCGCATTGCAATCCCCCATGGCATTATCCTTATCCGTGCTCTGCGCGTGCAGCTTACGTTGATGTGTGTCCAGTTGATTGGAGGTGTAGAAGGATTTGCCGCAACTGTTGCAACCCCATCGACGAACCTGTGTGTGCCGCATCTCATGGCTAAGCAAAGCACTTCTATGGGTGAAGTGCTTTTCACAATGTTTACACTGCAGTTTCTGTCGCTGCTCATGGGTTCGCAGGTGACGCGTCAACGTTGAGGTGGCCCGAAACTGCTTGCCACACATTTCGCATTGATGCGGCTTCCGACCAGTATGTATATTGAGATGTGTGTCCAGCAGATACCGTCGCCGAAAAGTGCGCCCACAATATGTGCACACATTCAACTTATTGCGTTGCTTCTGTGGGCACCTGGCAGGTTCATCTGGCAATGTCTTGCTTGTAGCTGCTGTCAATGTATCATGCTCACTTTCTGGTTGGGTTGGCGTCAGCAGAAGCAAAGGTTCCTCCAGGCACTCTGCGCCTTCAGTCTCCTTTGGCAGTTTTTTCACCTCATCTGTGGATTTGTTTACATTTTCGGGAGCTTCGGGAGCCAAGTGCTTGTCCAAAAAATGTTGGGTGAATGCACTGTAGTCATGTATGGATATGCCACATATACAAATTATTGAGAATTGTTGTTCGATTAATGAATTGTAAAGAATTTCGGCACATTTTGTAGACTTGCTATCAACTTTTAACATTTCTCAACTGCAACAAAATTATAATCAAAATAACCATATTCGTGCAGTTACCAACACTGACAGCAGTTTTTCAGGAGAGCAAAAAAATTAATGCTGAGTGTATTCAACTCATATTGGGTATAATGAAATACCTTATGCAAGTTATTATTAATTATTAATTAATTATTATATTTATATAAAATATTTAGAAACTTAGTAATTGATCGACAACAATAGTTTACCAGCACTATTAATTTGCTGTGTGCATATATCGATTACCGGTAGTTCGATAACACATTTGTATCGACGACGGCAACACGCGAGTTGCAATTTGTGTGATTGCAATTTATCAAAATCTTCAACGTTTACTAGAACATTGAATAATTTCTGATTGATTGACTAGCCTGCCGGTGAACTATCGTTCAGCATGCATCCCGATCTCACCGAACGCATCCTGCAACATTTGGATGGCGTTGACAAAGTCGATACTCTAGAACTTGCCACGCAATTCAATGTGGATCATCAGAAAGTTGTCGGCGCTCTGAAAAGTATTCAGGCACATGGCGAACTGGTCAACGCCGAGACAGTGACCCATAAGAGCCTCAGTCTTACCGATGAGGGCCAATCAGTAGTGGAGCATGGCAGCCATGAGGCCATCGTTTTCGCATCTGTGCCTGCCGAGGGCATAGCACAGGCAGCACTTATGGCAGCCGTAGGTGCCAACGCCAAGGTGGGATTCAGCAAGGCCATGTCCCATGGCTGGATATTATTGGACAAGAGTGTCACGCCGCCATTGGTCAAACGGAAAGTGGAGCAGATTGTCGACAATGTCAAGGAGCAATTGGTGCTCGTTGCCAGCGGCAAATCCCAGTTGTCGGCCAAAGATGTGGCTGACTACAAGAAGCGTAAGCTGCTACAGGAGACAACCGTCAAGAGTTTCTTGTTGACCAAGGGACCACAGTTTGCCACAACCCTAACCAAACTGGAAACGGATCTGACCATGGAAATGCTCACCAGTGGCCTCTGGGAGCAGCTGAAATTCAAGACATACAACTTTGATGCTTTGGGAGCGAATCCTACCCGGGGTCATTTACATCCGTTGCTCAAGGTGCGCACCGAGTTCCGTCAAATCTTTCTGGAAATGGGATTCTCAGAGATGCCAACGAACAACTATGTGGAGTCATCATTCTGGAACTTTGATGCACTGTATCAGCCACAGCAACATCCAGCACGTGATGCCCATGACACATTCTTCGTCAATCATCCGGCTCTGAGTTACAAGTTTCCCCACAACTACTTGGAACGAGTGAAGAAGATTCACTCGAAGGGCGGCTATGGCTCCTTGGGCTACGGCTACGACTGGAAACTGCTGGAGGCGCAGAAGAATCTACTCCGTACTCATACAACGGCCGTGAGTGCTCGGATGCTGTTCAAGCTAGCTAACCAGGAAGGTGGATTCAAGCCAGCCAAGTATTTCAGCATCGACAAGGTGTTCCGCAATGAGACCCTGGACGCAACGCATTTGGCCGAATTCCATCAGGTTGAGGGTATCATCGCAGATGTTGGTCTAACACTTGGAGATCTGATAGGCACATTGTATGAATTCTTCCGTAAGTTGGGTATAACTGAATTGGAATTCAAACCGGCGTACAATCCATATACGGAGCCTAGCATGGAGATCTTCTGCTTTCATCCAGGCCTAGGCAAATGGATTGAAGTTGGCAATTCTGGCATATTCCGTCCAGAAATGTTGCTACCCATGGGACTACCAGAAAATGTTAATGTCATCGCCTGGGGATTATCGCTGGAGCGACCAACAATGATTATGTATGACGTTAACAACATTCGTGATATGGTTGGACCCAAGGTCGATTTAAAAGTGGTTGAGGATGCACCCATTTGTATCTTGGATGACTTTTAAATTATCCGCTCTTATAAGAATCAACACCGTTTTGCAACACTGCAAAACAATCGATTTGTAACTATCGAACTTATTACAATAAAAATGTAAACAAAGAAATTATCGAGAGCAATACAGTTTTCACTTTAGGAATTTTGTTTATAACACAGTTAAAAATTTCTCGCAACCATTTTAATGTAAATTATGTCTAATTCTACTGAAGCTTACAACACAAATGAGCTACATTCAAAATCCCACGACGCCATCAACATTCAATTCAACAAACACAACCACAGCAACGACGCAAATGGAACCAACCTAATAATGCCTAAACTTAGGATACCACAGTTACGTACGTCGACTGCTGCTGTGGAAGAGGATCATGGTGCAGCTGACGTTTACAACCAAAAGCTGTTAAATGAGATCAAAATGCGGCGAGAGCGAAATGACAGCCAGTCCTACGATGGGTCTAAGGATCTGACAACTTCCGCAATTATACCGAATGCGACGATCGTGCGGAGTGGTCCACTGCTGGGGGGCTTCATCATTCCTAAACTTAAAATGACTTCTGGAGACTCAAAGCTAAACCCTTCGCTGAATATTCCAATTTTGAACCAACTGCGAAATAGAACCACTTCGGCAAATGATGGCACATTGCACCAGCAAATGGATAACTTGCATATCGATACTAAAACGGTCACTCCACCAAACGATTATGGAAAGACTGCATCCGCATCCGAATCCCTTATTGATCTAACGAAAACGGTTATCGCTGCACCGAAGGACGCACCAGCTAGAGAGACGGCCACAAAGATGCGTAGCCGCCGCAAAGAGGATGACACTAAGCACTTCGATATACCATTTATCAGTTGCAGGAGCTTACATGATCGACAATCTATCAAGTTGGTATCCCAGAGTGAAGCACTTGAAGGAGATGTTGCAGTCATTGGGATTGAGGAACACACTAGTGACATCGGCAGTATGTTTGACGAATCAGTTGGTTATTCAATGGCGCAACAAACTTATATTAAGTATCCTGAACGACCAGTGGAAATATTGCAGCTGCGGATGATTGAGCGGGAGGATTTTGGAACAAATATAAGACGATTCCTGTTTGATACACCATCTCCTGATGACCTGATAAAGGACGCTTTACAGAAAGCTATGCGAATTTCTCGGACCTGAACAATTTGTTCACAATTAAATTAAAAATGTTTGATTAAGTTATTAAAATTGCATAAAATTAAGAAAATAAAGTATATTTCAATTGACGTGTATTCGATATGCAATCGATATATGGCTGTTACTATCGATTAGGGTAAATACATCGCTCTTGCTGAATACATAATTTCAGACAAAAGAACATACACACACAGACAGGCCAGCGCACAAATTCATGCACACTGGGCACAGACGATAGAAGAAGAAGCAGCCACAGTAGAAGAGAGAATGCGAATAAGAGCTGCGTATGTGTATGTGGAAATTCAAAAACAGCAGACAGACGACGACACACAGCGACGAACGGTGTGCTTTTTCGGCATAGATCTCGGGCATTTAGACGCAGTAAATCGATACAATAAAACGTCAAATTTCATTAAAAACTACTTGGGCAGTTAATACGCACGCACCAATTGTGATCAAAAACAGCTGTGAAAAGTGGCAAAAGGGCAACTAGAAAAGTAATCAGAAAGTGCGAAAGGTCAGCAGAAGACAACGACAACTACAACGAATACGGCAACAGCAGCAGCAGGAACATTTCGCTGTATATTAAAAACTGTTTGTGTGTGTGTGCGCGTAAGTGTGCTGTCTGTGTTGTGGGTATATGTGAGTGTGCGTATGTATAGTTTATGGGTGTATGGGTGTCTAGCCGTCACTTTCTTGCGCGCGCACAAGACATACACAAATTGAAATCAGCGATACACACACCCTTTGCTCCCCGCCACAACCATCATTATCGTCAATGTCCATTCATCCAATCCCAAAACTAAAAGCTAAAACATAAAAACTTTACGTACGCTCCCGGTTCCGGTGCCACTGCCACTGCCAACGCCGTCGCCCTCGCTCCCATTACTGCAACAAAGTCCAATTCCGTTAACGGTCAAATAACCAAAAACAAACGCTCTCTTGCGGTGCAATTTCAATTCCAAACAAGTGAAAATAGAAACGGACAAGAAAAACGGAAAGAGTACAAAAAGAGAAAATAAATAATACAATAATTAAAAAGTGGAAGTGTGTTGAAATCATTTCTGTTTGCCAAAGATCGCCCTAGACTTCCAGGCTCGCCATTTCAGACATTTAACGCAGGTGCCGGCTGCCATTGTTGCTGTTTACATGCGAAAACAGTGTTGTACAGGTAATACACGTACATAATTATGTATGTATGTATGACTCTGTGCTATTGAATTTTTGATTTCTTTATAAATATGCACATACATACATATGTATGTATATACATAGAAGCATAAATCTATGTATGCATGTTCATATGAGTGTACATATTTCTCATTTGATATTTTGCTTGTCATTTGTGTATCTTTTTCCCCCTAATGCGCTTTACTGCTGTCTGCCATTCAGCTTCCAGTTTCAAAACAGAGACAGACAGAGACAGTGAATTTTCACATTTAATTGGCAATTGGAATTTATATTTATGCAGACAGTTTATAACACTGTTTCAGTTACACGGCAATCAGCTTAACTAACGAACTAACACATATACACACCTATTTAATGTGTGAGTGTGTATGTGTAAACTAACTGTTGCCTATGTCCTGTATGTCCGTCAAACATTAATCTTGGAGGTGCCTCTGCTCCCTGCTTACACTTATTATTATGCGCAGTGTCTGCGCCTTTTTTTTTGCAGACAGTTGACCTTGGCACAAAACGCCCCCGTCAAATGTTCGCTGAGAAAATCAGTTGCTCTACGCACGCACACATACATACATATACAACAAGTCTGGGCAGCTGCATTTATTTATTATTGTTTAATAAAACAAAAGAACAAGACAGAGGCAAGCCACTATCCATAGACAGACTCTTTCTACACATGTACATATGTACATACATCTGTATGTATGAAAATACACACCTCGATGTACGCCAAACTCTCGTAATTATCACAAACATCGCCATGAAATGGTCTCATGCTTCATATGTATGAAAATACATCTAGACATAGTACATACATACATACATTTGTATGTATATAGTTTGTTATTTTATCAGGCAGTCAGTCTGAATCGCACGTACTTGATGGAAATCATCACACATACACATACACATGCATGCAAATTATCAAGTTTTAATTATTTTAGCACACACAGATGCGTACATACATACATACATATATGAATATAGAGAGAAGGAGAGAGAGAGAGAGATGGCAAACTAACTATTGTGAACGTATTTTTTTGTTTGTAGAAGACGCTGACAACAACAAACGAAGCGATCAAGACGAGCTGCAACAATAACAACAATAAGCGGAAGAAGAGCAATAACAGCAGCGAGCACACAACAGTGTTGAATAACGTGCATTTGGGCAAATTGGAAAGCAGCAACTGGAAGAAGGGATCATCAGTTGTCAATTACCAATTGCAGTTTTCGTTGTTGTTGCAAGCTCACTCGTGTACGTGTACGTGTCGGTGTGTGTGTGTGTGTGTTGGTGTTTTGGGGGGGAGGGCGCAAACTAGTGTCCAGCTATACGTGAAATGTTGTCATTCACACCGCAAGTTGTTAAACGTTTGTTAGCACTGAAAAAGGGCAACGAGGACAACAGCGTCGAGGGCAAGTGGTCCGAGAAGGCAGTCAGAAGTTTGGTCAAGAAGATCAAGAAGAATTCACAATTGGAGGAACTGGAACGTGCCATATCCACACAGAATTGTAATACCAGGTGTGTGACAGTGCCGCGCAGCAAGCCGGCTGCAACCGGCGAGAGCCTCCGTAAGGGTCTTCCGCACGTCATCTATTGCCGCCTGTGGCGTTGGCCCGATCTGCAGTCACAGAATGAACTGAAGCCGCTGGAGCACTGCGAGTACGCCTTCCATCTACGCAAGGACGACATCTGCATCAATCCGTATCATTACAAAAAGATCGAGCTGTCGATATTGGTGCCGAAGTCATTGCCGACGCCGCCCGACTCCATTGTCGACTATCCGCTGGACAATCATACACATCAGATACCAAATAATACGGACTATAATGCTGCAATAATACGCAGCGCATCCCTCAGTCCGCCACAGTATATGGAATTGGGTGGCAATCCTAGCGCAAACAATCCCACAGCAGCCGGAACTGGTGCTGGTGCCACATCCAATTATCAGCAGCAACAGCAACATTTGCAACAGCAGCAGCAGCAGCAACATCAACAGCAACAGCAACAACAGCATTCACCGTTATCCTTTGGAGGCGGCAGCCTTATTGGTGTGGGACAGAACTTACCACCTGGTAGTTGCAACATGGATTCACAATCGAGCGTATTGAGCGTGGGCAGCAGCATACCCAATACGGGCACTCCGCCGCCCGGCTATATGAGCGAGGATGGCGACCCCATCGATCCCAATGACAATATGAATATGTCACGCTTGACACCGCCAGCCGATGCCGCTCCAGTAATGTACCATGAGCCGGCATTCTGGTGTTCCATATCCTACTATGAGCTGAATACACGTGTCGGTGAGACTTTCCATGCCTCACAGCCATCGATAACAGTAGACGGCTTCACCGATCCCTCCAACTCGGAGCGTTTCTGTTTGGGACTGCTGTCCAATGTGAACCGCAACGAGGTGGTCGAACAGACCCGTCGCCACATCGGCAAGGGTGTCCGGCTGTACTACATTGGCGGCGAAGTGTTCGCCGAATGCCTAAGTGATTCATCCATATTCGTGCAGAGTCCCAATTGCAATCAACGGTATGGCTGGCATCCGGCAACTGTTTGTAAGATACCGCCCGGTTGCAACCTTAAGATCTTCAATAATCAGGAATTTGCGGCGCTGCTATCCCAATCCGTATCGCAGGGATTTGAGGCCGTCTATCAATTGACACGCATGTGCACCATTCGCATGTCCTTCGTCAAGGGCTGGGGTGCCGAATACCGACGACAGACGGTCACATCGACGCCCTGCTGGATCGAGCTGCATCTGAATGGTCCGCTGCAGTGGCTGGATCGAGTCCTTACACAGATGGGCTCGCCACGCCTACCCTGTAGCTCGATGTCGTAAGTGGGAGCACAGAAGAGGGGAGGAAGCAAAAAAACCACAAACAACAAATTCAAAAGGAAGCGAGAAAAGCAAAAGATCTACGATCGATCCACGGATCCATCGTATGTACATGCACTATATCATTATCATTATTATTATTATTATTATGATTAACATAATATATTAATATTATTATTTTTTTTTTATACATGTATACAAATATTTACAACAAACAAATGGCAAAGCAGAGAGAGAGAGACGAAAGATTGGACAATTGGGAAAATTTAATATTTGAGAAAGATATAAATACAGTTACAGTTGCAGATCTATATCTATCTATCTATCTATATACAAAGAGAACTTCTATACACATTATATACAATACACGATATGTACTATATACAAACATGAACTTGGACAGAAGAAGTAGAGTTATGTATATGGAGGATCGGAAGAGACAATGCCAAAAACTTTGGTAAGCACTGTTTGTTAAGATGGTATGTAAGGGCAGGAGATACAAATTTTATACAGAAGTACATACTTTACATACATATGTACGTGATATATGCTGTACAATTTGTAATTGAGGTAATGTAAAATGTGGACAGTGTTGCAAAACGCAATTAAGAACGAGAGATTCAAAATTCTTTGTAAAAGAAACAAAACTTCAGGTGATTTGGGATACGTTTTTCTAAGATTGAGCATAGCATGGAACAAAAACAAAATATCAAACAAATTTAATTAAACAATACAGAAACTGGGATTTACCAAGCTTCAAGCTTACAAACACACACACACACACGTGCACAAAGACAGACATACTACATACAAAATTAGGAGCAAGCTTACATAATGATAAAAATTATATTCAAAATAAAATTGATAAAGAAATATTTTAATAATTGATGATGAGGATGATGATGATGATGCGATCATATTTTTATCATATGAATGTTGTTTAAACGTTTCGATTCTTCGCTTAGTATGTGTGTGTTAAAAACTTAAATTAACAAAAAATTAAGCAAAATGCACGCATAGTTCGATTGTAAGACACAAACAAAGCAAACAAAAAACAAAACAAAACGAAAAAAAAAACAGCAAAATGTGAAGAGAGGAGAAAGAGACAGAGATCATGTGCTTGCCACACTAAAGCTGTATGAAAAAATATAAATATTAATATATGTATTTGTTTGTAAGTACATATGTGCATATGTATGTGTGTGTGTGAGTGTGGAAGGGAATGCATGTTGTAGTTACACTATCATGCATGACATTTGAGATAATGGCAATTCTATTGCGTCTCGGTTATTACTACAGTGTCTGCCAGCAGTTTTCGCACCACACATACATACATACTACATATATGCATACGTGCTAGATTAGTTTAGTTAGTTAGTTAGTGTGGCAAGTGTGCGTGTTTTTTTTTTTTTTATAATTCTATATACATATATTTTAAATATTGTCATGAAGTCGTCTAGTTTATAAGTGTCTACGACTAAATTCGCTGTATCTTGAGAAGAAACAAAAAGAAAAGCAAAAGTGAAAAAATACGTGTGTAGTAGTATGTTGACAATGTCATAGCAAGCTAAAAATTCTCTATGATTAAGTTTAATTACATTTATAATTGATTATGGTTTATTTTCGTAACAATATTTACAACAAAATGCTGCAACACCAAGAAATAGAATACGTTACACGTCAGAAAGCAAAAGAGCGCGCGCAAAATTGCAGTTGCAGCATCAGTGTTGCAAAGCGTTGTTATGTTTAAGCTGAGCTTGTAACTGATGGGGCGGGGACAGCGTTGCCAACAGCCAAGAATCACGCAGTGTTTTGCCAAGTGCGAAAATGTAATGAAAATAGAATCAGCAAAAAATATGTCTAACTGTAACTGAAACAGCAACTAAGCAAACTGAGAAACCAATAGTAATACAAATGTATAAGCCAAGCAAGGCATACAAAATGGAAGAGAAATTCAATATGCAAAACGCAAAAGAATGAAAAAAAAGCAAACAGAAAATATACCAATACACAAACATAAAATCATAAATTTATATACATACATATATACTGATATATACATACAACATATATACATATACAATGCTAGTATGCATCTAAAGATTAAAGTTTAAATAAAACCAGAAAAGAAAACAAAACAAAAATCAATTATATGTATAAATCGTACATTTAAATAAATCTTATATTTTAAATGAAAAAAAAGTGATCAATTAACAACAACAAATTGTGAACAACTATGTACATATGAACAGTTTCTATCTTTCTTTCACTCGCATCTATCACTATAAGTGCATCCCACTCTATCTCATTATTGGTGTACTTTGAGATGTTGTTTATAATTGGATTTTCGTAGAAAGCGGGAGGAGCAGTATGTGCAACGAAAAGGACGCAATCGGGTGTGGGCAATCTGATGGTGATTCAGTTCCGAGGAGCTAAAGAATCGTTTGCCGCACCCCGGTTGGGCACAGGCGAAATCACGTTGATTGTAATGACGCTTCAGATGCGTATTCAGATAGCATTGATCCGACAGGACACGTCCACAGATCGGGCAGGTATAGCTAAGCGATGCTGTTGAACTGACACAATGCTCCAGCGATTGCTCCTCAACTTTCAATGCATCAGTGTCAGTGTTGACGTGCTGCAATTTGGTATGCATGCGGCGTGCATGTATGGAGTGAAAGGACATGCCGCAGCCTGGCATGTTGCAGTTGTAGGGCTTCTCGCCCGTATGCAGACGTCGATGCACGGCCAAGTAGTTGGCAAAGCGAAAACCCTTGCCACAGATATCGCATTCGTGTGGTCGTTCATCCGTATGAATCACCGAGTGTATGCGTAGCTTGTTCAGCTGTCGAAATCCCTTGCCGCAGACACTGCATACATGCGGCTTCTCGTCCGTGTGCGTCATCTTATGGATGCGCAGCGTGTATGCGTCGCTGAAGCATCTACTGCAGACATCACATATATTGCATTTGTCCTGATTACGGTTGCTGCTGAGCATGGACGAGGGCGCTGTGCATTTCCGTTTCCGCGCCGTCTTCGACTGCAGCTGATCTGGCAACTCTGCCACTGACTGCGCCTGCCGTGAAACTATCGCATAAGCATTGAGCGCGAACTGCATTTATCTCGCTCGTACTCACGGTATTTACTAGCTGCACCAGATCAAAGTCTGCGGCAACCACCTGAACGTCATCAAGTTGGCTAAAGAGTTGGATATCCTCCGTCAGGCAAGTGACGTAGCTGCCATCGCCGTCGTCGTCGTCCGGCGTTGTGATGGGCACAAATTGTGCGTCGATTTCCGGGTGATGCGTCTGGCGCATTTTTGCTAAATGAAGGCGTCCCCCGGGTCAGTCCAACGATCAACCGTCCGATCGAGGTTTCCAGCGACAAAGCGAACGCTTGCCCTCCAATTATTACGTTATGCGTTTCGGTTCGATAAGATTACGACCATTTAACTTGTTCGACTATAAAAAATGTACATATGCATGTTTGTATGTATGTATGTACATATGCATATGTGCGCATTTAAACACATTGAATTGGGAAACAACTACAACAACGTACGACGAAGCCGAGTCACAACAAATAGAAACTGAGAAGCTAGAAGAAGACGGCGATAACTTAACGGATATTTAGTGCCGTGCTGAATCCAGGCAGCAGTAGCTAACGTCAGCTGTTTTTGTCGCTTCCTTTCATCTTTTATTTATCGTCGAGCCGTTGTACTATAAAATCGATCGACAAATGCAGTTGTTGTTGTTGTTGTTATCGTTGTTATTCGTTGCTGCCAATTAGAGTTGCCCATTTTATACACCTGTTAGAAAATAGCAGTTTTTGACGGGGGAAAGGCAAAAAATAAAGGTTTTTTTTAATGATTCAAAAGGTACTCCATTTTTATAATATTTATATTTTATCTTGGTTCAATAACGAAATATTGAAAAATGCTTAAAAACAAAAATCCAGAATGCCCGCTGTTTTTTTTTCCAGCAATCGGACCTAAAATAAAGCCAGATCTGTCGGGGAAACAAACGGAACCTACGTGTAAGTGTCGCTCTCTGGTGCTCTCTGAGAGAGTGCACACACGTGTTTTGTGTTTAGACCTGCTGCTTTCTTCTGTACGTCTGGTATTTCTGACAGTTTTGCAGATGAAATCCAGCGAGAAGTTTTGAAAGAGAGAGACCGTATGATTAGTTGCTGCACATGAATAATATGAACATGATTGGCAGCCAACAAAAAATTTTAAAATCTTTGAATTTGTTTATGATGTTTTCCTTAATTAGAGTGAACAAAAGCTACATTAATCATATATTTTATATAGACTTTGATCCCTCCCAGCTATCGATTAAGCACAAAAATTCGGAACATTCGAATTTTTGCGAAAAATCATGATGGTTACTGTCTGTTTTGCCTGAAATTACGATCGCACAGAATTGTACCAATTTGGCACTGAAAATACTGCAGCTCAAAACCTTCAAATTGATACATGCGTCGACAAAATTAGTAGAGAAACAAATAAGTTAGACATTTAAAGTTTCTAGCGATTTTTGAATTGCCGCCATGCGGAAATTCAGCGTCATCCTGAAAGTATGCAATAGAAAATTACTGCTGCTGATTTATGATTTTTTTGTGAATATCGTACGTCTTGTGATATGGAAACATATGATAGTAATTATATCAAGCAATCACATCGTTACCTAGTTATAAGCATGTTTTATGTATGTAGATTAAACTGTGTTGATAACGAATATAATTTATTCGATGCACGAAAATTAAAACACTTATGCTGCCAAAGGACATTCAGATCGTCCTTAAATTTGGTTCGCTCTGAATGTTCTTTGGCAGGTGAGAACATATAGATTTTCCACTTCCATACAAATAAATTTTAAACTGTTAACTAAATATTCGCAGAATTGCAATTAAGGATAACGATATTAAGCCCTGCACTTTTGCAGTAGATGACGCAACTCGTCATTCTGGCGACGTAGAAATACCACCTCGCCGTCATATTGGACACGCATCTTGAGTACCTCCACATAATGGTTGAGTCCGTGCTCCAGGGTTTTCCATAGATGGGTCTTGCTGGCGGGAAACATGTCGGCGAATTGACGCCAAAAGTCAGAAATTTGCTTGTCGGTGAACGGTATGAGTTCGGTCATCAGGCTGATCTCCAATGGGCTGCCGTATTTCTTCTTGAAGTTCTGAGTCGTATACCGATGCATGGCATGGAGGACAAGAGCTGGCTCCATAACAAGATAATGATTTGAACAGGGGCCACGATCCTTCTCCACGATTTCGTTTTGAGGTGGTCGCTCTCTTTTGTGCTTGGTTGGGTCATCCCGGCCTGCTAATTTGGCCAGAGTGAGCTCGTGTGGCTGCAACTTGGTCTTCAGGAACACCTCGGCACATTTGGTGGGACTGAGGCCAGTCGGCTGACAGTTGGGGCAATAGGCGAACGGCTTAAAGATGCGGGTCAGCTCATAGATATGGTCCAGATTTGTGATTCTCAAGGCATGAAATATGTTGTCGATGCGCGCTATTGTCTGCTCCCTGATCGTATACGGCACGAGGATCTCCAGCAGTTGCTCCTCGATTAGGAAACAGCCACGATCGGCCAGCTTCACTAGTAGGTTTCGCATCAATTGGGCCGCCTCTGGTGGCAATTTCAGCAAAGGTCCACGTGGTTCCGGCAAATCCGAGCCGTATGTCAGAAAGGATCCCTCGTATACCCTGGGTAGCTTACCGAACCGGCGCTCAATTTCATCCATGGGATTAACCGGTGGCTTGGCCATGGGCTTGTGCATGTTCTCCACATGTATGGCGGGCTTGGTCCACGGTATCACCAGCTGCTGCTCGTGCAGCAGACGATCGATGTCATAGATGCGCGCCAAGAGGCTCGTAATCTCATCATAGTTGATGTTCCACACTCGATTGAATTTCTCCCGGTTAATGTTGCGTGTGTGGATAGCCTTCGCCTCTACTACTTTGAGGCTGCCGTACATCTCCTTGATTTCCGCCGTCAGCTTGAGGATCCTGGCTCGTCCGCTGTGATAGACCTCCTTGTACTTGCGCCTGGTGACGGCGAGGGTCTCGTGTAGCCGGCTGATGCGTTTCTTCTGCTGATTGGTGATGGTGGTGCTCTCATCGTTGCGCCGCTGGAGCACCTGGTAGTTGTAGTCGAGCTTCTCGGAGTTCATGAGCACGTTGTCGCGGGTGCGGCGTAGCTCAAGCTCGAGGCGTTCGCATTCCTTCTCCAGGCGGATGCGCGCCTGATTGGTCACCTCCACCTGGGAGTCCTGAAGCAATTCGGCTTGCACCGCGTACGTTTCATCCCGTGCCCGCACCAGTCGCATTTTCTCCTCGAAGTTGGCGTTGAGCGCATCAAAGAAACTCTGCCATTTCTTGGCTGCCGTATCGGAGAAGCTCTGACGCTCCTCTTCGATGGCAATGCGCAATTGTTCCAGGTGCTGTCTGTAGGCATCTTTGAGAGCCTCCACCTGGTTGTCGACACGCTCCACCAGGCTGCATAGATCCGTGCTCTGACGCTGGCGATCCGACTCGTAGCTGGCATTCTTGCGCAGGATCTGCTGTTGGCAAGCTTCAATCATCTTATCCTTGCGCTGCATGATCTCATTGATGCGTTTCTTCTGTTGCTCGATTTGATCCCAGAGCAGCATCGGCTCATTGATCTCATTCAGTTCGGTCCAGCGTGCCTTGATATCCTCAAATTTAACCATCGAATCGTGGTTCTCCTTATTCAGACGCCTCTTCATCTCTGCCCTTTTGGCATCCTCGAAGCGGCGACGGCCCAGCTCGCGGCGTTCATTCGCCACGCGAATATTGGTCACCAGCTCGTTGCCGAAACGCGTCAGCTGATCAAGACGCGCCTCCGACTCCGCCAGGTGGCCATCGATCTTGTTTACTTGGGAAACCATGGCAAATTCTGAGAAATTTGTATCCCGCTGCAGCTGGCGCACATTCTCAAATATGTTCTGGCGGCGATCATTTATCGACCCAGTCTTCAGATGATTGCGCTCACTGGCCACCAGTGCATCCACATGCTGCTGGAACGATTGCCAGCTATCTACCTTATCCAGTTCAGCCTCATCCTCTGTATTCGTGCCACTCTCGGGTTTACTTTGTTGTTGTTTCGACATTTTATCCATTGTTGTGCTCTTCTACACTATGTGGAAGGATGATTTTACATTGACTACTGGTTGGGAATGGAAGTGTAATATAACAAATGTATACTTGATTCTGTTTGTTGTTTGTTCAATGTCGTTGTCAAGTAACGGCAGTGTTGTTAGAGACAAGCACAGCCTGCGTTGTTTTGCGCATTGCCACTGTTGTTATTCGACAATAGCTGTTCATTTTGTTATTAATATTTGTTTTGATTTTCATTAAATTTAATGGCAAAAGGAAACGGATTTATCGATAGGCGGTGATGCCGCATTTGTGAATTCATGTTCATGTGTAATACCGATAAATATCGATATTGTGCTAGAAAACTATAGCCATCTCGCTCACACATCATCACGCCCCAGCAAGCACGCTGATGTCATCGTTAGCTGTATGTATGTATATGTATTTCATTTATGTACATATATAGTACATACATATATACAGCTAATTATGCAAAATGAATAAATTCACAACAAATATTTAGCCAGACAACAATGAGTTGCATTTGAACACTGATGCCCACAATGGAATACAGCTCTGTGGTCCTGGGTTGCATTCGCCTTTCGTTTCTCCATTTTGTTATTGTTGTTGTAATGTGATCCCCACTGCAAATCTGCGTTTTTTTAAATTTTGGACAAACGACGTTTTTGTTACTCTTCTTTTTTTTTTTTTGTTGAATTTATTCAATTGATAATAATAATAGACATTTGCAAACAGATCGTACTTACAATATATCAAACTATAAATATAGCCCCAAACACATATGTATGTATGTATGTGTATGTGGGAGCATATATTTATATTGATACATTTATTGCTTCTATTTACATACATTCTGCTCCGTGTTCGTGAATATTTTAGAATTAGATTATAAATATTATTTATACATTGTTGAATAAGTTGAATCCATAGTCCATAGTACGTCTGCCAGTTGCATTGAAGTAAAAAAAAAATGAAGTATCGGAAGAGGGTTTCAGACGAGGGGGGGTGCTGTAAAAACGGATTCAACGGGATCTTTCGATTGCATTGATGGGAAGGGGGGGAGTGGAGGGTGGATAATTTAGAGCATGGATTCAACGGGATCAGACCATTACAGTTACGGGTTAGTGGCGTCACAGATCTCCATCTCAGTTTCCCTCCAACGTGATTTCATATATCATCTCTTGGTCATTGTAGTGATGCTGCTGTCCGCGATGTGGGGCATTGCTGTGATAATCCTGCGTCTCAATGTATTGATCATCATCCGTTAGGATCTCGTTGATATTGACCTCGTCGTCAGGCACTTGCTCGATCAATAAACTGTCATCCTCATAGTTATTTTGTTCATAATGTTGCACATATTGCTGCTCCTCGGTTTCGGTCTCGATCTCTGCATCTGCATCCGCATCGGCATCGGCATCGGCATCCACTTCAGCCTCAGGATCAGCCTCATGATCAGCATCAGCTTCATCAGGCCAATAGGTGCTATTGCTGGACTCATAGATGTTGGCCGCGGTGCGGTGCTGCTGCCCCTCATTAATGGCATTGGGCTCAACCAGCAGACCGGCATCCTCGTCAAACTCGTCGTCCAGGATGCCAGATAGATCTTCGGTCTCGTTCATGTAGTTGCTATCCTCGTTGTTGGATTGATCGTCGTCCTTGTTGTGGCGTTTGGTGTTGCTGCGGCACTGTATGGAACGCTTGTGGGCATCAAAGTAGTTGATGTCGGTGAACTCCTCCTGGCACAGATGGCAGATGTACGTGTCCTGGTTGAGATGCATCTCCTTGCGATGCCGCGCCATCTTGTGGGCATCCCGGCACTGCATGCCACAGAATGGACACTTGAGCATCCGCCGCCTGCCCATGTGCACGTTGCGTATGTGCTCCTGCAGCGAGAAATTCTTGTAGTATGCCTTCTGGCACTGCGGACACGCGAATCGACGCTTCTTCTCGTGCGTCGCCTCCCGGTGCCGCTTCAGCTGGGTGTTCTGGGCGAATGTCTTGCCACACATCTCGCAGATGTGCTCCTTCTCCAGATGACGACGCTGATTGTGCACGCGCAGATCCTGCTTGGTGGAGAAGTACAGCTTGCAGGGCTCACACACGTACGGCCGGATGCCCATGTGGCGACGGGCATGCCCCGCCAGGTATTTGCAGTCCCGATACGTTTCGGTGCAGTAGATGCAGGCATAGCGGTTGCTCCCCGGCACGAGATGGGTCTTTTGATGCTTGGATAGCTTGGATTTGTGCATTACGTCCGGACAGATGCCGCATTCGACCGGCAACTTGTCGTCATGCACTCCGCTTATCATCGAGAACTCGACTATCGGTGTGACCCGCTCATCGAAGTCCACAATGGTGGCGATCAGATCATCGAAGAGCATGTATCGGCGTGGTCCTTTGAACACGTCCAGCATCTTGTCGCTGGGCTTGATTAAAGGCGGTGCCTCTTCCCGCATCGATTCCTCAAAGTGCGCCTCCTCGTGCTCTTCATCCACGTCCTGATCTTGCTCCTCCTCTTCGTCGTCCTCATTGTATTTATGGCCCTGCCCTTGTTGGATCACATAAGTGTCCTTCAGTGGATGTTGCTTTAATTTGGATCTGGAGTTTGGGCCAATCCCTGGTAATATGGAAGCGGATACAGATACGGGGGCAGGTGCGGAGGGTATTTGTGGCTCTATTATTTCGACTGGTAGCGGCTCGGTGTCTGGTGAATCAACATAATTCCACACATACTGCTCATACTCCTGCAGATCCGTTTCCGTCTCCTCCTCTTCGACATCGTCCTGCTCGGTAATCTCGAAGCCCTCCTCGTATGGTTCATATTGTTCGTCCTCGCCAACGAACTCTTCCAATTCCTCAACCTTGACACTGTCAACCTCAACCAGATCGTCCACCACCACCGTATTCTGCGCATCCTGGATATACCGAAAGGATGTCTCCTCCAATGTTTGCTGCAGGTCCGCGCAGGCAACAATCTGTTGATTCAAGAGCTCCTCGCCACTACTGCCATCCTCATTGTCCAGAAAGTACTGCTCGTTCTTGTATGCTTTGGTCAAATCGTCACTACCCAAAACAATATACTGATTATTGTCATCCGTGCCATCATTGTAGGCATCAACATCATCATCGATAACTCCGTCCTCGTCTCTGCCAGCGACGCCACAGTCCATGTGCTGTTCATTGTATTCAACTTTCGTTGGGAATGCATATTCGATGATTTTCGACATAGAAGGAATATTAATACCCGTCGAATGTGTTTAATATATATTATACTTCCAAATTGTTGCAATATATTGAGAGACTACAATTACGCGTGCCGCTAAGTGTGATTGTGTTTTATCGTGTGGCATTAGATCTGCAAAATCATCGATGACAGGATGTATCGATGTATCGTAAACGATATCCAAGATAATCTAATAGATGGGCAGCGCCTAAATCAAAAAAATATTAAAAAAAAAACAAATCATTCACATTATATTATGCTTGTGTAATCTGCATTATTATGAACTTTCAATAACATTATTGAAATGTTAATGTCAACAGATATTTAGAATATATATATATAAAAAAAATGTATTTTTACTTTGTTGAATATGAGGGTTAAAAGTATCGTACCATCTGCCGATAGCTTGTGGTGGCCTGTCGATATGAAAATCACTATCGCATATTAATGAAATTCGCTACCAGATATCAATTTCAAGCGATACTTGAAAGCAAGTTGGCAGCGCCATACACAAGTGACAGATCTTTTGAGCGATTTGGCAACACTGGCAAACAAGAGCGCGCAATCAAATTGTGCGACTCTTCCCCTCCATCTGCTTCATCATCATCGTTGGTTGTGTTGGCCATCTCTTTGCGGTTGGCCAACTTCTTTGCCTAGCCCGATACCAACATACATTGCATTTCGCTGTCGCTGTCGGTGTCGTCGTCGTCGTCGACGCTATCGCTGCCGTTTGCGGCTTTTATTTGATTTGCACACTTGCTGGCGTGCGTTTGCATTTTGATTTTTGTGCTGTCGCTGCCGCTGCCGCTGGATACGTTAGTTAATAAATATCCGACTTGTTGTTTGCCGCCTTTGCTTCGTCTGCCACAGCCACTGTGCTTAACGGTTTCTGTTTTGATTTTTCTGCTTTTCGTGTGAAGCGCGGCGTCGTTAGTTAAATATTTTAAATTTGCGGTTATAATAGAAAATTTTTGTAATTGACGTGCAAAATTGTGTAAGCATATTTTCCTTTGCGTAAATATTAACGCTTTACGTGTGTTTCTTACTTTATTTATACATATACATATATATATTTTTTGTCTTTTTTTGCTGTGAAAGAATATGAAGTGCATTGAATAATTCAATTGTACCTGATTATAGAGTTGAATGTGAAGTATTCATAGATATTGATAACATCATATTTACAGCTGCAAAAAATATATATATACTTTATTTTTAAAAAATCCAATGTGCTACTAAATACAACTTAATTAAAGGTTTTAAAGTGCGACTTTCGAAAATATATCATTGAGAATAAATGTGTGTTGTGGGCGTGGAAAAGGAAGTCGAGTAAAAATCAAGTTCGAATTTCGAATCAAATGTCTAAAAAAAACTCACAATAATTCCAAACAAATAAATCGCGTTAAATGTGAAATTAGATAAAATTATGAATATGCATATGGATTAATTTATTTTTATCAAAAATAATGGGAAATGGGAATAAAATAATAAATGTTAAACAAAAAATTGTTAACAATGGCTACAAGTTATAATAAATATTATAATGAAATAATTTAAAAATTGTTAATAATAGCTACAAGTTATAATAAATATTATAAAGAAATAATATAATAAAAAAAAATAATTCCATATATAATGAAAGTAATAAATATATGTTTATAAGTATATAAGAACTGAAAGCATATGTAAAAAAAATTAATTAATTATTAATTATAATTATTAATAATTCATACAAATTTCAAAGGCAGATCCTTTCCTTAACTTGAATTATTTTTCTATTTTTTTTTTATTTTTATTTTTGGGTCAAGGTAAAAGGCATTTTTATGTTTTGCCTTTGGGTTTTAGGCCATTACAGCGCTTTTACCAAACCAAAAAAAATATATAAAAATAAAAATAATGTAAACATTTTCAACTTTCAAACTGAAGTTTGATGGCTAATTGTGATGATTACAACAACAACAACAACGTCAAATCATGGCTAATATCAGGCAAAGCAAATAAATAAACAGCAACTTAAATAAGATTACGCAAAGTTGCAAACGCATTATGTGTTGTTGTTGTTGTTGTTTGATTGTTGTTGTTGTTGTTTGATTGTTGATTTAAGTTAAAGCTCGGGTCTTGCCTTTTATTTGCCATCGATCGTATTTATTTTGCGGCTAGCTGCAATCTGTTAACTTGGCTTATTTGATTTGACAGACGAATGCAAACTTGACCCGCTTTTAACTGCCGGCCACAGACAGAGACAGAGACAGAGACAGACAGAGACGGACAGAGATGGCGATAGTGACGGACCTCTTAACTGTCTTTGGCTACCATGTTGGCCAATTCCCATTTCCCAATTGCCAATTCCCTATGTATCTCGGCCGTGTTTTCAGCCCAGTTCAGTTGGCCTAATTCAGCAAACAATTTTTGTTTCTGTTTTTCTTTTTATATTTCGGGCGTGCCACAGGCAAAAGTTGCAGCACCAGCATCACCACCTGAAGAGGAAGAAGAAGCAGAGGCAGCAGCAGCAGCAGCAGCAGCAGCAGCAGAAGTAGGCGATAGAACAGGTGTTTGTGGCGCGACCAAGTGGCATCATTTTGCGGTTTGGCAGACGCCGCCCCACCGAACGGGAAATTGAAAAGCTGCAAACAGACAGTGAAGAAGAAGAAGCAATCGCTGTGGCAGCAAACAACAAACTTGCAACCAGACAAGTAGTAGTCAAGAAGTAGAAGAAGTCAAATCGGAAACATGTTCTTGCCGCAACGCGGCTGCTATCAACGTGCCACCGCCGCTGCGGTTATCAGGCCAACAGCATCGCAACGGCAGCAATTTGTGTGTCACGCTGGTTGGGCAACCGTCCGAATGTCCATCGGATTGGCCATGCTGCTGTTGTTGCTGCCACTGCTGCACTTGCCACAGCCGGCGACAGCAATTAGCGCACCTACCAGCGTGCCACCCGCAACCGCAACAGCAACAGCAACAGCAACAGCAACTGCAACCTCTGCTGGCAGTGGCATGCAGATCCAGACACTGTTGGTCAACTGTTCCCGGGAATTGCTGGACATGCAGCTGACATTGAGTCGCAGCTTTCGTGGTCTGCTCTATGCTAAGGACTTTCCGCTGGAGTGTCGCTCTCGAGGTCAGGACACCACACGGATAGGGTTGCGTGTGCCGACCTCGGGCTGTGGTGTGCGGGCCGAACCCATGCCCGATGGCGGCATGGAGTACACGGTTCGTGTCATGCTGCAGATGGAGCAGAAGCTGCGTCAGAGCACGGACATCTTGCGTACGGTGCGTTGCCAACTACCGGCCAGTTCCATGGGCATGTCCTTGCCCCTAACGACGGCACGTGATCGGTAGGTCTCACTTGAGGTACTAAGGTTCCCCAGCCATGCTACATTTGGTTTCTCTATTTATGTATTCGAAAGGAATGCGAGAATGCGCGCCTTGGCTGTGGTCACAGCATCAGCATCGGCAACCGCATCCGCAACCGCATCCGCAACCGCATCCGCAACCGCATCGTCGCCATCATCTCCAAATCCTAAGCATCAGCATCACATGGAGACGCCGCGTGTACGCATTTGGTTGGAATTGGGCGGCCCAAATGGTTCTGGCTCTGTGGAAGTGGGCGTGGCAACCACATTAACAGTACGCGCCATTGTCCCAGGCACAATCGGAGTGCGTGTCGTGGACTGTGCGGCACTCGATGGACTAGGCGAATCCACACAGCAGCTGCTCGACGCGCGCGGTTGCCCCATTGATGAGCAGGTGAGTGGCACAACCTTTCATTGCCTTTCCCATTTTATGGGGATTATGTTTTAGTATAAGGAAGGAGCGTGTCATGAAGTAGGCAACCCCTATCTAACATAGAGTAGGTAGTAGGTATACAGATTGAAAATAATACTTGAGTTCGAATTGAAAGTGGTACTCTAAAGGGGACCAAAAATATTTGGATAGGGTCTTACTAAGAATTTCTTGACCATATTTATGTTACTATATATTTTTAGAGGCAAATTGAAAAGGAAACTATAAGACTTTTACTAGAAAAATCAACAAATAATCGTATATCATCTTTTAAAAAATGTAAATAATGCTGAAAATAAAATTTAAGAATATCATTGGATTTTTTTTATAATAAAAAATATATATTTTTATATTCAAAATTGTATAGCATTATCACAAGTACTTATCAACTTTTTCTTACGAAGTTATAAATTAAGTTGACTTAAAATTTCTAGGGTATTTGCTAGTCGATTATCATAGATTGTTTGAATTTTGCATAACTTGCTCAGTTGTGTTTTTCGCTGGGATTGATTCTGTGAGACGTTGATTTACCGTTAGGGCCAAAACAAGTTAAAATATCCATAGATCATTAATTATAATGTGGATGCGAGAGAGTGTGCGTGTGTGAGTGTGTGTGTGTGAGTGTGTGTGTGTGAGTGTGTGTGTGATGATTATTTGTCATATATCGATTGATTGGCGAAACTTTCATTTTTTATTATCGCTTCGAGTCGCGATGTTCGAAAGCAAAAGTCGCACGCAGCCAAAGCTCATCTCCATCTCCATCTCCATTCCCATCTCCATCTCCATCCCCAACTGCATCTCCATCTTGATAGATAACTTCTGGGTCAGATTGGAGCAGGTTGGCAGCACGCAATTGCAAACTGTATTATGTATGTATGTATTGTGCAATGCAATGGCAAACGAGGCGGTCGAGGCGCATCATTAATTATAACTGTGATTACAACACAAAACCTAAAAATTATAAACAACTACTACTGCTACAAAAAAAAAAAAAAAAAAAAAAACAAAAAAGATCAAAAACTAAATAAGCTGAGCAAACGGTTAGACATAATTACGAGCTGAACGTTAGAACAGTTTGCGTTGAAGCATTTAGGCTTCACTTAAGAAAATCTGCCGCTGCCGCTGCTGCTGCTGCCCGTGCTGCCAGTGCTGCCAGTGCTGCCAGTGTTGCCCAGCCAAGCTCAGCCATTAAAAGAAAAACAAAGCAAAAGTAAGTAAAGCAAAGGCAAAGCAGCAACAGAATAAGCGCAGCTTTGGCAGTGGGAGGGAGGGTAGCGTTGACGTTAGCGTGCGGTGCGAATAGTTCTTCAGTTCTTCTTGAGTAAATTAGGAGGTCACAACAATTAGCCAACAGTGAAATACATACACACACACACACATACACTCCCATATATTTAGTGTGTGTGTGTGTGTGTGTTTTTTTTTTCTCGCCCTCTCTCTTTACCTCTTGCACACTCGTGAACTGAGACGGCAATGGGCAATGCCAAAGCAAAAGCATTTGCATTTAGTAGTTGGCGTCGCTGTCGCTGTCGCTGTCGTCGTCGACGTCGTCGTCGCAGCTTTGTGCACATGTCATGCCATAAAATGGGTCAAACAAATCTTCTGCGGCTGCTGCCATTGCGGTTGCTGCTGCTGCTGCTGCTGCTGCTGCTGCTGTTGGTGCTGTTTTTGGCCATTGTGAGACTAGAAAAATCTCACGGCTTAATTTTTATTTCTATTTTAACGGACACTGCCAACAAAAGCAACAACAACCAACACCACAACAATACATTTGCATTTTATGTTTGTTTTATTGTTCATCATCACCTACGAGTCACCCCACCCACCAAGCATTTCCTCTATCTGCCATTTCGTCTGCTCTGCTCGCCTTCCGTTTAGCCACTTCTTTTTGACTCTGTTTTTTTGTTGTTGTTGTTGTTGTTGTTGTTATTTCTGAACAGATTTTCATTTTCTTTTTGCATTCAAGCTTTATTGTTGTATTTGTTTATTTATTTGTTTGGGCAGCGACAGTGTGCAAAATAATTTATGCACGCGCCCATTCGTTAAACTTGGATTATTTGTCTGACTTGAAAAAGAAGAAAAACAAAAGCTTCTAGGTCAGAGAGTTTCAGCTAAAAAGTGAAACATTCTAAGGTTATGCCCTACATTTGTTGGACATTGAAAAAAATGTATATTGCGGTATATTTCTTCACAAATTGTTTTGCCAAGTTTTCTAAAATAATGCTTCCAATCAAGTGCGGTAAAGTTTTTTATGCTTATTTTGATGCCAGAAATCGGTTGGGCACAAAAAACTTGGATTTCAAAATTTTTAATTTTTTTGACTTTTTGTTAAGGGGTTGGTATGCAAAACTGAGCAAAAATGGTCAAAAATTAAAAAGTATCAATATTGAAAATTTTTTGATGCAGTTTTAATATTTGATCAAAACCATTGACAAAAATGCCAAAATTTTTGAAATCGGTTAATTTTTGAGAAAGTTATGGGCTCTCAAAAGTGAAATATGTCCCTTTTTTTTTATCAAAATAAACGATTTTATTACAATGTTTGCCCTACTGGGCCTATTTTTTATGGCATGTCAATATTATTGATAAGGATTTAAAATATGATTAAAGACCTTTCAAGACACACCAAAATATTAAAAATCCCCCCAGATTTCCCATTCTTATGGTTTCTCAAAGTTGAGACAGTTTTCATTTTTTGACCAAAAGGGCGTTTTTTGACAATTTTTTGAGTATTTTGACCATATTTTCTAAAATAATGCTTCCAATCAAGTGCGGTAAAGTTTTTTATGATTATTTTGATGCCAGAAATCGGTTGGGCACAAAAAATTTGGATTTCAAAATTTTTAATTTTTTTGACTTTTTGTTAAGGGGTTGGTATGCAAAACTGAGCAAAAATGGTCAAAAATTAAAAAGTATCAATATTGAAAATTTTTTGATGCAGTTTTAATATTTGATCAAAACCATTGACAAAAATGCCAAAATTATTGAAATCGGTTAATTTTTGAGAAAGTTATGGGCTCTCAAAAGTGAAATATGTCCCTTTTTTTGATGAAAATAAACGATTTTATTACAATGTTTGCCCTACTGGGCCTATTTTTTATGGCATGTCAATATTATTGATAAGGATTTAAAATATGATTAAAGACCTTTCAAGACACACCAAAATATTAAAAATCCCCCCAGATTTCCCATTCTTATGGTTTCTCAAAGTTGAGACAGTTTTCATTTTTTGACCAAAAGGGCGTTTTTTGACAATTTTTTGAGTATTTTGACCATATTTTCTAAAATAATGCTTCCAATCAAGTGCGGTAAAGTTTTTTATGATTATTTTGATGCCAGAAATCGGTTGGGCACAAAAAATTTGGATTTCAAAATTTTTAATTTTTTTGACTTTTTGTTAAGGGGTTGGTATGCAAAACTGAGCAAAAATGGTCAAAAATTAAAAAGTATCAATATTGAAAATTTTTTGATGCAGTTTTAATATTTGATCAAAACCATTGACGAAAATGTTAAGATTTTGAAAATCTCTTAATTTTCGAGAAAGTTATGGGCTCAAAAGTGAAATATGTCCCATTTTTTTAACCAAATAATCGATTTTATAACAATTTTTCCCCTACTGGGCCTATTTTTTATGGCATGTCAATATTATTGGTAAGGATTTAAAATATGATTAAAGACCTTTCAAGAAATACCAAAATATTAAAAATCCCCCCAGATTTCCCATTCTTATGGTTTCTCAAAGTTGAGACAGTTTTCATTTTTTGACCAAAAGGGCGTTTTTTGACCATTTTTTGAGTATTTTGATCATATTTTCTAAAATAATGCTTCCAATCAAGTGCGGTAAAGTTTTTTATGATTATTTTGATGCCAGAAATCGGTTGGGCACAAAAAATTTGGATTTCAAAATTTTTAATTTTTTTGACTTTTTGTTAAGGGGTTGGTATGCAAAACTGAGCAAAAATGGTCAAAAATTAAAAAGTATCAATATTGAAAATTTTTTGATGCAGTTTTAATATTTGATCAAAACCATTGACGAAAATGTTAAGATTTTGAAAATCTCTTAATTTTCGAGAAAGTTATGGGCTCAAAAGTGAAATATGTCCCATTTTTTTAACCAAATAATCGATGTTATAACAATTTTTCCCCTACTGGGCCTATTTTTTATGGCATGTCAATATTATTGGTAAGGATTTAAAATATGATTAAAGACCTTTCAAGAAACACCAAAATATTAAAAATCCCCCCCCCCATTCCCATTCCCATGGTTTGTCAAAGTTGAGACAGTTTTCATTTTCGACCAAAAGGGCGTTTTTGACCATTTTTTGAGTATTTTGACCATATTTTCTAAAATAATGCTTCCAATCAAGTGCGGTAAGGTTTTTTATGCTTATTTTAATGTCGGAAATCGATTGGGCTTAAAAAATTTGGGTTTCAAAAAATTTTAATTTTTTTGACTTTTTGTTAAGGGGTTAGTATGCAAAACTGACCAAAAATGGTCAAAAATTAAAAAGTGTCAATATTGAAAATTTTTTGATGCAGTTTTAATATTTGATCAAAACCATTGACAAAAATGTTAAAATTTTGAAAATCTCTTAATTTTTGACAAAGTTATGGGCTCTCAAAGTGAAATATGTCCAATTTCTCGGTCCAAATAAACGATATTATTACAATTTTACCACTACAGGAGATATTTTGCAAAACTTGTAATAATAATTTGATATCGATTAAAATTTGGATTCAAAACATTTCCAGAAATGCCAGAATTTTAAAAATTGCCTTAGGTTGGGAAAAGTTATGGCAGCAGGAAATTGGGAGTTCGATTTAATGGAAATAAAACTTTCTTACGTATAGTTACAAATGCATTGAATTTTACAAGATATTAAATCCGTATGTCCACAGATTTTAAATTAATTATGAACATTATGAGCACATACTACCAGGTGATATATTTTATATGTCCTGGTCTTATCAACATTTTTAAACTCTGTTGAACTTCCGTAGCAATTTAGATTGTTTGTATTATTTGTAGTAATTGTTTCAAGTTTCCCACAAACACACACACACACACACACAGCTACTTAATACATAAATGTATCTGTATCTAGGCAGAGTCACACACGTGCTGCTGCTGCTGCTGCTGCTGCTGTTGCTGCTGTTGGTGTGTAAATTGAAACCAGGTAGCGACAGCTAATCAACGTGTGTTGCTGTTGCTGCTTCTCTACCGGCTAGTAGCAAGTGTCGAGTGGCAAGTGGCAAGTATGTATGTACATATATGTAGCAAGTAACAACAATAGTAATACGTAAATCACATGAGTCTGTAATTTCATACATTTTCCTTACATATATGTACATATATGTATATGCAGCATTGTTTTTGTCCGTGAACTTGGCACATGACTTCTTTTACCGTTGCTCTGCTTCTGTTTCTTGTTGTTGCTGCTCTTCGCCTCGTAACGGAAGTGGCCAAATAATACATAAAAGCACACGTGTGAAGAAGAGAGGGAGATCACTATACTATGCAACCGTGAGCATTTCCCCCTCTCTATGTGCGTGTGTGTGTGTGAGTGTGTGAGTGTGAGTGTGCGTGGAAGGGAGATAAGTGACAAGAGTCATTGTCATTGCCATTGACATGTTGCGTTTTTCTTTACATTTTTTTGTTGTGTTATTATTTTGCTGTACGTTGTGTCGTCAGAGACGACGGCGACAATAAACTAAAATTATTGTATAACCGGCCATATAAACGTTCGTTGTTGACATTAAACAGGTCCAAGTAAAAGGGCCAAAAGCCAAACTGGTTCACTTTATTGCCAACTTACCCAAGATTAGCCGAAAACACCGTCCGTCAGCTTCTAAGGTTGTTGCTCATCTCACTTTCAATTTTAACAATGATAACGAAATTGGGAAATATGCAGCTTCCACACACATATGCAAAGGTATTATGAAAAGCTTTCGGGGATCACAATCGTATCAAAATTGGGAAGCAATTTTATTGTAGTCGCTGCCTACTTTACATTTTGTACGTCACTCATTCCGTTTACCAATCAATTATTAGCCAACTAAAGTCGATAAGACAATGACAAGTGTCAATTACCGTATTATTTGATGTCAGCGTTTCCCTGTTCCACTTCCCTATTTAGCACTAAATTTGCCAACATCATCCTACAGCTCAAGAAAAAAAAAAAAAAAAAAAAAAGTGAAAAAAAATACTAAAAACAATGCACCTAAATTTGCAGGTTATGCCGGCGTTGCATACCAAGTATAAGCCGGCCGAGGAGGGCTGGTCCAAGCAGCATGAGGATGATTTGGTAGAGCGAACGTTTATGGCAACGTTTCCCGCCTTTAAGTTTCCCGATCGCGAACGTCTGCACGTCAGTTGTGGCGTGCAACTCTGCAAAGGGAAATGCCCAAATGTAAGTAAACTTTACGTACATATATGTGTGTGTTTGTTTATGCAAAAAAAAAAAAAAAAATACAAAAATTAAGAAAAGTGGCAAACAAGGCCTGAAATGCATTTTAATTAATTGCAATGAAAACGAAAGTGTTGCTTACACTCACACATGCTTATGTCGATTGTACTTGTATATGTATGTGTGCAGCGATGCATGAGTGTATGTGTGGTTAGCGCCGTCTAATTAATGTGGTTATTGCACCAAAATGCACTCAACTGCAACATAAACACCTTGCAAGGCAACAACAACAACAATTGCTCAAGTGTTGTCACACACATACACATAAACACATGGAAACACATTATGAGCTTAGAGTTGCCATGGATGCATTTTATATTAGAATGCAAGGAAAGTACAAATACTTGCTATAATTATACCAAAAAAAAAAACATTATCAACACACCCATCTTTAGTGTGTATCTGTGAATTAACGAAATTTAATGTCGTCTAATATTTTTGTTTGTTCGTTTGCCGCATGCAGTTAAATTGTCGCCTGGGCGAGCAGCACCAGCAGCTGCAGTTGAACGCCGATCAGCACTTGGCGCGCATCGAAGTGTTCAACTCATTGGCCGTGACTGCGCCGCAGATCGAAGTGGATCGTCTGCGTTATGATCGACGATATAATATGAGCGGTAAGTTCTGCAATTCAAAACGTAATACGCTTATACACTTATATATGTATATGTAATAACGTAAACTATGCTCTGATTGAGATTACGTTAGAATACAATTTCGCTGTTGTGGCGCCATCTAGCGCACGCGTGCAAAACATATGCGATTATTGCCCTGATATGATTTTCTATAGTTTTCAATGGAGTTTCGTATGTTTTTCAGTGGAAGATTACGTGCCGAACGTACGTCCGTTGGTGGGCGAGGGCACACTCTGTCTGTCCATATCGAAGCTGGCCATTTCGTTCTGCGTACTGGGCTCGATCTTCTTAGTGGCCGTGATTGTGGCCATCTTTTCGCTGATACGTACACGCCGCCGACAGCAGGGCCGTTGCGGTAGCTTGGGACTGAGCCGTGCTGGCGGTGGCACCACCACAAGTACATCGAATAGCAGCAGCCGCTTACATCGCGCCGAAATATGCACATCGATGTTCTCATCCAGCAGCGAATCGGCGCAGTCAGCGCCACGTTTTGGGGGTAAATTTTTGATGCCGTTGCCTTATTATCCAACAACATTGCCCTATGGACGTGTCTATTGAATGCACGTACTATGCATACATACATACATACATACATACATACGTATAATAGTAGTTTATAAGCTAAGTTAACAGTTTGGGCAATTCAATTCTATAGACTGATGTGGCTTCAATCTCAAATATATGGCGGAAATTCGTTTAACGGATGGCTCAATGGAAAAATACCAAAATGTTGCGAAAGCATCTTGAAAGTATTTTTAACGCTTATGTTTAAAATGCGTTTTGATATGCTTTCGTATTGCACATGCTAGTATTAAATGCATATCATAAATTCGCAATTATTTTTTTTTGTCTAGTGTATGATTAACAGTGCAATTAAAATTAAATTTAATTTTGAAATATAACGTGTATGTCTTCTTTTGGCGGGTACAATAATATCGGTAGCTAGCATCGATAATTTGTATACTACAATATCGTTAACTGGTATCGATAGTTTGTCTAACAACAAATGCTGCACTACGATATGCTGCGATATATCGATGGAAAGCCGCTAGTATATCGATAACGATATGTGCAGTCTGGATGAGCACGTTGTGTTGATCTTTAAAACGCCTTGAAACCTGCTTGAATTTCGTTTGTTTTAAGTACAATTAATTTCAATTCTCGAACTGAAAATGTCGAAACCGGCGGCCAAGGGTCGCGGCAAACCGCCAGCACGTTACTTTGATACAGCCACCGAGCAGTCCGAAGATGCCAAGCCCGTCAAAATGAAGCGACAAAATCAACAGAATTTCACCGGAGATTTCATTAAAATGCAGGCAAAATACAAATTGAAGCAACCCCACAATATGAAGCGCAAGATAAAGACGGAGGAGGGACAGCCCGCCAAGGAGAAAAAGCCAAAGATACCGCAACAGGTGCTCGACAAATATTCGCGTGGCGATCCCGTCATGGCCAAGGGCGTCAAGACGCGCCACTTCAAGCAGAAGCAGGAGCGCAAGGAAGTCTATCTGGAGTATGCCACAGAGCAGGCGGCACGTACCGAGCTGCTGCTGCAGGAGACGGCCGGTTTCCTGGAGGCCGACGAGGAGGAGATCACGGCCAGTTACCGCCAGTCGGAGATCGTGGCGAATGTGGATCTCCAATCGGCCTCCAAGCACTTCCAACTCAATCTCGACTTCGGACCGTACTCGATGCGGTACACCAAGAACGGCAGACACTTGCTGCTCGGCGGACGACAAGGTCATGTGGCCGCCTTCGATTGGGTGACCAAGAGACTCCACTGCGAGTTCAATGTGATGGAGAGCGTGGCGGATGTGCAGTGGCTGCATGTGCCCACCATGTTTGCGGTGGCCCAGAAGAAGTGGGTCTACATCTACGATAAGAAGGGCACCGAGCTGCACTGCATCAAGCGCTTGAACGGCATCAATAGGCTGGACTTTTTGCCCTATCACTTCCTGCTGGCTTCCTGCAGCAACATGGGCTATCTGTCCTGGCTGGATGTGTCCATTGGTGAGCTGGTGGGGAATTACAATACCAATATGGGCGACCTACGTCTCATGCGTCACAATCCCGCCAATGGTGTGCTCTGCGTTGGCAGCGCCAAGGGTGTGGTGAGCATGTGGTCACCCAAAGTACGGGAGCCGCTCGTCCGGATGCTCTGCCATTCGACGGCAATGACCGCCCTGACTGTGGATCCCAAGGGACAGCATCTGGTCACCGCCGGCCTGGATAGGTCCGTCAAAGTCTGGGATATCCGTAATCTGGCCGAGACACCGTTGGCCATCTTCCGGCTGCGTCTGCCCGCCAATCAGCTGGAGGTGTCGCAACGTGGCATGTTGGCCCTCTCCCAGGGCACCTATCTGGAGACATATACGGATGTGTTGGGCGGAGGAGGTACTGGCGATGCGATGAATCTGCCGTATCTGCGTCAACGCTGTGATGCCTTCGTGCATGGCATGAACTTCTGTCCCTATGAGGATGTGCTGGGCATCAGCACGGCCAAGGGCTTCCATTCACTGCTGGTGCCCGGCGCCGGTGAGCCCAACTACGATGCCCTCGAGGATAATCCGTACGAGACATCGAAGCAGCGACGTGAGCACGAGGTGCACGCACTGCTGGAGAAGATTCCCGCCGAGCTCATCACGCTCGATCCGCATGAAATCACCGGTGTCGATGCGCCCACATTGCAGGAGAAGGTCGATGCCAAGCGACAACTCTTCCAGCTGAAACCGCCACGCATCAACATGACGCCCCGCCACAAGATGAAGGGACGCGGCGGCAGCGCCAACGCCGCACGCAACAAGCAAATCGTCAAGGATCAGAAGCGCAAGGTAACTTTCAACTCCATTCTAAACAATCCTCTTCAGAATGATCTTCACCATATTATCTCAATCCTGCAGGAATTCATCTCGGAGGTGCGCAAGGCCAAACAGGGCGTCATTGCCGCCTACAGACAGACGGATGACAAGCCCAGGAAACCCAAGGCGCCCTGCTCCGTTCTGGATCGTTTCAAGCCGAAGCCACTCAAGAAAAACAATTAGCGATATGGCAACGCTGCTATTATAATATATATATCTTCTATATATATATATAGTCTAATGATAATTCCTATTTTTATAACTAAGTTAAGTTCTTAAGTTTTATCTTTGAAAAGGATACAATATGGATTATCTACTTACGTATTCAAGTAAGTTTATATATTTATTGAGTCCTTAAGGATTTTGTTTATGAATTCCTGGATTGTAACGCTGTTTCAGGAAGAAACGCAAAGAAAAAGAGAGAATATTCTAATAAATATGTGCTATAAATATATAATTCAACTGTAGATTTTTGAAATACATGTAATATTTTGTTGTTGGACAAGAAATGCATTCATAAGAAAGAGAAAGGTACAGAGAGAGAAAGGGAGAGGGCTAGTTTTAGAATACGCTAGATAATATAACTAAAAGTTGAAAAACTTCTCAAAAACTGAGCGAGGAATATTGAAATGAAAGGAATATTGAATTTAACAAATTTTTCACTTTTTACTTTTGTCAAAAAAAAAAAAGAAAATTATTTTGAAAATTTAGTTTTTAAAAAAAAACCTTTTTCCAAGTCAGATTTTTCAAATTAAATTTTTTTTTTTTAATTAGAAACTCAATATATTGAAATTATTCACTTTTTTAATATTATATATTATTAAAATACGTTTACTAATATTTAAATATTTACAACTTTGCTTAAAAGGGGTCTAAATTTGATTTTCCCACATCAGGAATCGTCTCTTTCTGTCTTCCCCAGTTTTTTCAGTTAATATATAGGCTATATACTTAATGGAGTATATCGGGCAATGTCTGCTAGTCCTTAATCCTTAATTGAGTTCAGGGAATCGCCAGCACACTCTGCAATTTGTCGGCCAGCTGCGGTGGTAGATCTGGTCGGAGCCTCTCCAGCGTTGCCTGCCACTGGTGGACATCCTTGGCATGTGGCCTCGCATAGTAGAGAAAGTTGAGGATGCGCGAATGATGCTCCAGTTGATGGATGCCAGTGCCATCGGGTGTGCCGGATACCTGGAGTTTGTCCAGCTGTTGGACAATCTGTGGAGCATGCGCCGCTAGGGACTTGAGGAAGACGGCAGTGTTCTGGCGGCACAGCGTGGACATGGCTTGGAGCGTGGCCGAGGAGACTGTTGGCTTTAGGAGCAGCTGCGGCAGATGGCCCAGTAAGCCAAGGAACTGATCTTCGCCACCGTAGCCGGCATACAGTTGACGCTGCTGCACAATCTCGCAGAGCATATGGAGCATCCGGGTGGCGACACCATCCCGTGTGGCGAACTGCTGCTCCACATAGGCCGCAATGCAGCCGAGCATCAGGCAGCCCAGTTTGTGGAGCTGCAGCTCCAGCTGCAACAGCGCCGCACCATTCTCGAGCAGCACAGCACGTAGCGCCGCCACCAGACGCAGTTGCTCCTCCGGTGGCAACTGGCTGAGCTGGCGCACGCATTGCTGCAGATACTGCAGGATCATGCCATAGTCGTCCTGGTGCTGCTTGCCGGGATGTGGACAGAAGTGGCAGTACAGCTGCACCAGGCTGAGATTCTGGGCAATGCACAAATCCCCGCCAGCTGTCAGCTTGCGCTTCTTGCTCCGCTTACCCTCCGCGGATTGGGTGAGCGGCACCCGCTCGTAGGGGAAGCCCATGTCCACGAAGAAGTTGTACTGGAAGTTGGCGGCGAAGTTCGAGCGCATCCAACTGCTCAACTCCTGGTTGTGGTCATGCAGCTGGGATTCATGCTGCTGGACGAGCTGCCACAGCTGCCTCATGATGTCCAGCAGCACATGCAGACTCTCTGCCGCATCCACGCTAAGCAGCTGCTTCTCCTGCTGCTGTTGCTGCTGCTGCTGCTGCTGCTGGGGACGCACCTCCAGCCAGTTGTCGTAGAGCAGCGGCATCAGATCTTGCACTATCTGGCGGAGCTGCACATCCGGGGACTTGCCATGATGCTCGCTCAGCACCAGCTGCAGTGGTCGTCTGTCCGGCTTGGCGCAGGCACCCAGCACATGGTAATACTGCGGCGTCTCCATGTCGAAGTGGAGCACAGCTCCAGTTGCTCTCGTTCCTCCGGCGGCTGTGGAGGATTTGCTGTGCTCCGGCAACAGGAGCGTGGCCAGCATCTGCTGGAGGCGCAACAGCACCTTGGTGCGCCACTTGATGGTCGTCTGGTCACCCAATCCCTGACCCATCCGCACCGTCAACAGACGATTCGCCTGCTGTGTGTCGTGGCGCCGGCGCGAGATCATGGCTATGAAGTTGCCAATGATGGCGCTGGCACCGCGTTCCGCCAGCATGGTGGCGGGCACACGCTGCAGCAGCACGTCCAGCATCAGCAGGGAATCCTCTTGGATCTTGGGCTGCAGATGGGTCATGGCACAGCGCAGATAGGTCACCAGTATGTTGAAAAAGGGATCGATGGCTGTTGCCGGCATCCCATCCAGCAGCGCATCCAGTGTCTTGCACGACTCCTGACGCACCTCGCGCTCCACATCCAGACAGCCGGCGGCAATCCCTTGGAGCAGCTCACTGAGGCGTCCCACGAAGTGCTCGGCATGTCCCGCCTTGATCGCATTGCGTACATGGTGCAGGGCGGCGGTGCGAAACTTTTGATTGTGATGCTTCAAGCGGGAGAGCGTCTCGCTGAGATTCAACTGCGGCTGGCCGTTGATCATGGAGACGGATTCCTTGAGCTGTTCGCGTATTATGATTTTGCCCACCTTGAAGTCGGTTTTGGTGACATTGAGACCTTTGGGCAACTTGTTGCCCTTCAACTTCACTTTCGCCTTCTCCGCACGCAAATTCTTCTTGTGTTGTCCGCCCATTTTAATTAACAATAATAATATTTATTGCACTGATATGTGATATTCAAATCAAAACATGTGCTAATATTATCGATAGTTTAAGGTATCGATATGTCTGTTAGTCTGGCAGTGTTGCCATGCGAGCCGAATAGTGTTACCAGACCAAGTCAAAATGCGCTGACCATATTAGAAAATGGCGACTTTAGGCGCGCAATTCAAACAGAGTACATGCTGCATTCACAATTCTTAAAAGTGTTTAATCCAGATTTGGAGCATTTTAATTAGAGTGACAGTTGCGCTTAAGTGAAAGGTGTGTCCTCCTTGGTGACCTTGAAGCGTCATTTGTCATTGTTACATCATATGCACATGGAATGGATGTGTTTGTGTGTGTGTCCATCTACCACATCCTGTGAGCACTCGCTAATTGTTTGCCAGTTTTATTGCGAGTTTCTAATTTAATTTTGTCAATCAATTAATCAGGGCGTGTTTAGCTACAATTCACGTGTGCTTCCTTTCGCTTTCGCAATTAGTTTAAAAACCAAACCAAATATGTTATTGTGTCAGTCGTTAAGATAAAAACAATAGCCAAATGATGATGATGATGATGATGATGATGATGATGATTGGGATTGTGATTGTGATTGAAGGTCAACCGGTTGGATAGTGCGCCTCTTCGGCAAGTGTTCAAGCTCAATCGAGCACGGGTTCAAAGTATTCTCGATGTAACTTAGTAAGTATATATAGAAGAGAAGCAAATGCATATTTACTATATCGCCCACTGACTAGTTGTTAATCACATTCCGGGCATAAATTAGTATATATACATATGTACATACATATGTATATCAATTATGCAATCAACACTTGGATGCCTCGATACGGATGACAAATGAAAAACAATTCTGGATAGATTATGAATTTTGCAATAGGTTTACGTGAAGAGGACAGCTGGCAAATCGCCACACTGATTGTCTTATGATGATATGTTGGTTGGCACAGTGGGATGGATTGTACCGTTTGCGCATTTCACGCTTTTTCGATCGATGCATTTTTGATCAAATGCAAAATGAGTATCAATATTTGAGCACCATTTAATTGAGGTCTCTTTTGCCGACTTTGTGTTAAATAATGAACACCAATGACTTGAACCGATAATGCTTTAAGATATATACATATGTACTATATATGCATGTATATAGATTTAAGGTAGATGGAACATCTGGTCGCATTCACACAGGCGCAGCAGTCATGGACTCATGGGCTGAGCTCAAGGCCAGCGAATGTAAAATGAAAAAGTTTTACAAAATTTTTTTTTGAAGGTTCCGTTGAAGGCGCGTGCCCATCCCCACCCATTCCCCCTCAACCCGCCCCCCCCATCCCACACAATACGATGCGGGTGCGATTAATAGTAGTATGTATAAGTGATATCGCTGTGTTCGGGACACGTCATACGAGCAACAAAGCCACCGATGCACAGATTTGCCAACTACACACTCTTACTCTCTTTCGCACAAACTCTCTCACACACACACACACACACACCTCACATCCTTGCCCAGCTACCATGTAGTTGAGAAAGCCAACGAACATTAACTACAACAACAATCAAAATAAACAAAACCACACACTGAGAGAACCTACACACTCACACACGCACACATACAATTACGTCAGACGCGTTGTCAGCTTCGTTTCGTTGGCACTTCCGAATCGTACCGTTTCACGAAGTCGCTGTCATTATCGTCGTCGTTCTCGGCAGGTATCGTCGCCTTTGCCCGGTTAGCGGCAAATTCGCCGCTTCAGTTGTAATCAAAGTTTGAACCTGCGCGGTCGTGCTTTTGTTTTTCGCCGCTTGGTCGCGTTTTAACGGCTGCCTTACGATATTTACTTAAAATTTAGTTCACTTTTATACAAGTTAATTGTTGCTATACTCGTTATTAAAAAAATCAAAAACAAAAGCTAAACAAAGAAAAAAAAATCGTTATTTATTTGTTGTTTTTTTTTTAAATGTATGCAAATCGTTAATATATGTGAAATTGTTAGAAAACAAGAGAATCAAGAAAACAATAAAAGCTGCTGGACACCAACAATAACAATTTGCCAAATTATTTTGTAATCAAATCCAAATAATACTAAAGCTTGCCGGCTTAAAGCTAAACAATAAAAATCAACTACTGCATGCAAACAAACGCCAGCAGAGCAATATCAGTCGCAGTTCGCAGTCGCAGTTCGCAGTCGCAGCAGCAGCATACATCAAAAGAAATGTAAGCAAGCGCATACAGCAGCCGCAGTCGCAGTCGCAGCCGCAGCCACTACAACAACTGCAACAAACAGCTAAAGCGCAATAGAAAAGCTTTTTCTGCAGTTGGGCATCTGCGTCGGCGTCGTTAGCTCAGCTTCAGCGTCAGCACAATTTGCATACATTCGCATAACATTGTTGCGCTGCGTGTGTATGTGAGGGCACGCGTGTGAGTGTGTGTGTGTGTTAGCAAGGTAAGTTATGAGAGCGACAAGGAAATCAGCAGTATATGTATCATGCGTGTGAGAGAGTGTGCGTGAGTGAATCAGTTTCATTTTGTCATAGCGGCATTTCTGTCCTGCTGCCCGTTGCTGATAATTTAGCTAGAAAATAGCCAAGCGAATTCAGCAACAACAATCAATAAGTAAGGCAAACAAAAATGTTAATTATGTTTGTCTGCCTGTCCGTCCAACTGCCAACTTTGTGCCAAGTCATCGTCAACAGCTGCCGCAAGTCGATGTTGCAAGCAAGATATTATCTACAATAATAATAATAATAGTCTCTCGTAATTCTTTATTAGTCTTGTCTCTAAGTACAGACTTTGGCTACCTATTCTCTATCAGTGGAAATGCGCATCTTTTAGAGAATTTCCATAGACTTGCATACATAACATATAGCGACAGACAATTCGATATAGACTATAATTGACACTGTAAAATTGGAATAATACATATATGTATGTATATATAGCTCGAAAACAAGATTTTATTATATGCACAGAAAAAGCTGCAATTAAATGTTAGATAATTGCATTGAACCCTCACCTTGCACTGTGCATGTTATTTAGCCAACACATACACTGAGAGAAATGCTTTGATTTTATAAACAGCGTAATTAACTCGCTCAGTGTAACTTATTATCTCCTGCCACGTGTTTTTATTATGTTTTTGTTTTTTGCTAAAAACTTTTGATCTTGCGAACTTTCTTCGTCTGTTTCTTTGTTTTATTATGGAATTTTGTCGACAATTTTGCTTTTTTGTTGATTCGCGGTTCTTCGTTCATCATCGGCGATCTTGGTAGACCTACATAGACATCAAGAGCAAAAGGTATGCCAAGAGAGGTGGACAGGGTTCGGTGTAGTTTGGCCAAATGATGTCATTCTGGCTTGGGGCACACTTGAGACAAAAGCACAACAAAATAATAAGCAGAGAAATCTACAACAATCATGATGGGGAATACCATGATCATAATCATACTCATAATGGTTGGTCTCATCATTATTCGTTCAACAAATTAATTGTGAAGCTAAAGTAAAATTTACAGAATTTTCAGTTTTCTTTTTTTTTTTTTTGAGCATTTGACCTCTGACTTAGTGTCTAGTCATTGTTTGCCATACTCCAGCTCTATATGTTTATATATATGCTATATGGGGTACTACAAATATGGAGCGTAATGCAGATAAACCCAGAGATAACTGGCGACATACATACATATATGTATGTAGATACAGAACTTACGTTACTTGAATTAATACACTTTGAGAAACTTTCTTAGACATCTTTTTGAAAACTAAAGTTTTTGATTAATGTTAAAATTATGCAGAAAACCTTTGTTCAGCATCCATTCAGAATTAGTTTTGCTACATTTATAATTCCCGTAGAGATTCCCGGAGATATGCTCACACAGCATTTAAGAGCACTAACTCCAAGTATATATAGAGTCATAGCTTCAACAAATTGAGAACTGAAAACTAATATCAAATTACGATTTTCTAGAGTTTTTCATTTTGCTTTTGGAAATTCTACAGAATTGTATCTTATCTGCTGAGAAATACAGTAAAGCTACGCTACAGATTTCTTGCTTTGATATATGTATCTATGGATAAACTGATTCATTTGGAAGTTTTGCTAGTATTATATTTTTGAAACGTCTATATAGTATAGTAGCAGCATACTATATCATAGATTTATATAATAATATTATATTGGTTTGTTGTGGTGTGGTGTTTATGAGTTCCACTGTATCCACTTGGGTAACGGGTAATGAGTTTCTCTCAATTTTGTACTTTGGCGATGCTGTTTGCCAACTTTGTTAGCATTTCAGCCCCCACACCCACACCCACACCCACTCCCGTTTCCCATCTCTGTCGTCTTGGGTTTCGACTCGACTTTCAACACCGAGGAACATTGTCATTTGAAACAAAGATAAGGCATTCAGTATGTTAGATAGCCAGTTCAGAGATACACAAGTCTTCTCATTATTGCAACAAAATGCTGATAAACAATAATTGAAACTCATAGTTTCGTGGCTACATGAGAGTATTTTCATGCAAATCACAAATACTTGCAAATTCCAGAAAAGTATTTCAAATTGATAGGGTTTCCATAACTGAAGTAATGAGAACTTCAAATGAAATTCTTAGCAACATTTTGTAAAGGAATTCCTATTGAAAATTTCCAATGCAAATCTATCAGTTCTATCAGTTTTTTTGAAAGTTAATTCAAATAAAAAACTTTTTAAAGTTCGTAATTGATTGAAATCCACTTGAAAATTCCTGTAGTTTGCAGTAATCAAAGTTCACCGTGCTTCGACGCAGATAAAGTGAAAGTGTGAAATGTGAACTCGATAAGCAGCCAGGACAATGCACAGCACTGGGGACACAGTCAGTTCAGTTAGGGGTGAGGACAGCGACGACAAGTACGAGGACGTTGGAAGGACATCGCGACTGATAGACGGCCATATACTACGTACCTACTTCGGTTAACTTTCAACTCGTTACTTGTTCGAGAGACTACAATTTTTTGACGAGTTATATTTTTGAAGTAAATAATATATTAGGCATACCCTTTATGCTGGGCTTACAGGGTAGTTGCCAATGTCGGGGCCAAAAGCAAAACAATATAAAAATCGAACAACTGTCAGAAGGTTGGAATATTGCCTGGATTAACTACCAGCCGAACAGAGCGGGCAGTTCCTTCTTCTTCTCTGTCTCTGTCTCTCTCTCTCTCTCTCTCTCTGTCTCTCTCTCTCTCTCAATCTATCTCTATTAGTTCTGTCGTTCTCTTTCACTCTCTCAGATTGTTGGTGTTCGTCATATCTCGTTTGTATGCAGTTGACGAGTGGTCAGTTATTATTACAGTTATTGCCACTCGCCTCTAGCCTCTCGTCTCTCGTCTCTCGTCAGTCGCTTCTCGTCACTCGCCACCCTCGTCCACCCTCACGTAGCGTGTTCGTGTATCCTGCCGGTTGCCATTATGTGTTTTTATATTTTTCTGAATGTCTCATGTGCGTCTAAATGCTTTGCTGTTTGACCAACTGACTGATTGACCTGCCAAATGATTGACCGACTGCCTGACTGACTGATTGACTGACAGCATGTGCGATTGAGCGATTGATTTAGAGTAATCAGTTGTTTAAACAGCTTGCTGAAGTTGTCTACAGTCCGCGTTCTTCAATGCAAATCACTCTCTCTCTGTCCCTCTCTCTCACACACTCTCTCTCCGTCTCTTTTTTCTGTTAGCTAGCTATCTCTGTCACTTTGTTGGCCACGCTCTTGACCATGGCGCAATGCCAGTGTCGCCATTTAGTGGAGCCGACAGACGTTGTGGCGTGTGGCACGAAATGCCTAATTGCAATTTGCACTGCAATCCACAATGTGTGCTATGTGAGCAGCGACAGCTGCAAATGCCCGACTCGCCAATACCCTTTACAATAGTTAAATTAACTTGATATGATACAAATATTGTATAGACCATAAAAAATACATTGGTTTTTACCAAGAATACTTGCTTAAACTCGGAAAATGATATTTGATTCCGGACAGGGTATACATTAATTGATATTATAGGGTATCTCTGCACTCGGCAGTCAACCTTTTTACATTTACTTTGGCCAAAAAGTTTAACAAAACTGTGCAGCACTTGCAGAACCCTCGACTTCAAATATCAAATTTTATTATGTGTTTGAAACTGTAATTGAAGTATTCAAATAATATATATGTTTTTGGGGTAGCTGATGGGGAGTGCTCAAGAGCGCTCAGGGTATAGGTTACAGGGTGTCCGTGTGTATGCCAAAAGTTGGCACAAATTGTGGCAAGCACGAATTGATTTGCCACAATTCCGATTGCATTGCCGCATGGCCCCTCCCCCAAAAAACAAACAGTACTCTACGAAAACCACGCACACGTGTGTTGTATATACATACTTCTGTGTGAGGGTGTGCGTGGGAGTGTGTGTGTGTGTATGTGAAGTCCATTAATATAACGGTCAACTAACTGGACAAGCGGTGTTCAAGTTTATGCGGAGTGTATTGAATGTTGTCCGCCATTCACAATCAACATTACCGCAAGTCGACATTCTCAATGTCGTAAATATCATAGATTGCCACCAACAGGATATGTGTATATGTGTATACATATGTACAGTGTATGTGTGTATGTATGTGAGTAGGTTTGTGGGTAGAGATTTGTAGGTAAAGGTTTCTATGCGAGAAGGCACAGTGGTGCGAACGCAGAAGTAAACTCTTAAATATTGAAGATAACAGACAGAAAAATATGTTGAAGAAAGCAAGGAAAAAGAGTTAGAGAGAGAGAGAGAGGGAGAGAGAGGGAGGGAGAGGGAGGGAGGGAAAGGGAGAGAGAGAGAGGGAGAGAGAGGGAGTGAGAGAGAGAGGGAGGGAGATGGAGTGAGAGAGATAGAGAGAGGGAGTGAGATAGAGAGAGAAAGAGAGAGAGACAGAGAGAGAGAGAGATGTATGGGTGGAGAGAAGAAAGCGTAGAAAGAGAGCAAAAAGGAAATTAAGAGGCAAAATGAGAAATATAAAGTGTGGAGTGCATATCTTTATTAACCAGAGAGAGATAAAAGAAAAGTCTGGAGAGAGGGACGGAAGGAGAACGAGAGAGAGAGAGATTGATAGCATGGAGATAAATATGTATGGAGTATAAGAACTACAAACTATTATAAACTCATATAAATTAAATCAGTTTTACATAAATAAATATAGCTGAGATTCAATTTAGGGATATTCCGCTATTAATAGCCAAATTCAGAATTTTTATAAATATATTCCAAATAAATTTTTGCAAGAATATATGCAGACGCTTACCACTGTGCAGAGAGTGAAAGTAACTTACATACATACATATATCCCTTCTTTGACATTTCATTTAATTTTATGGCCTTTACAGCGGAAATTCGCTGTTTGATTTCCTCATTTTTTTTCTGCGGGAGTCTCACTATATTATAGTCTAATGGGGTGTGATCAACTTGGGATTCAATTCAAAATAACTTGAAATATGCGAATGTATATAGATAGATATGATATGTATATGCCACATTCTACTAGAGTATATAAAAGACCCATTAATGAAATCTGCTGCAGTTGCCAAAGCGATGAAGTTCTGCTGTCTATTGAGATTACAGGGTATCTACTAGCTGACTACCTACGCTGAGTGCCCATGCTCTTGTTTTTCTCCCTATGGGAACATCCATATTTTCGTTTTATCAGTGACCGTTAATCGTTTCGGATGTGGAAATTTTGTAGAAGATTGCAACAATGCGTGTATTAATGTGTGTGTGTGTGGCACATGTTAAGCTCAGGTTATGTGGCACGCAACACGCAGCTGTGCAACCCCATTTATTGCTATTTCAACATACAAAGAAGCACTTGACGCTCGAGCCTCGAGCCTCGAGCCTCTCAATTGCTCCACTTTTCACTTTTCATACGCCCTACGCATATGTGAACTTGCCACTCCCCTAAAACCAACCCCCCCCCATCCACAACTCCCCACTCTCAAGTCATTGCTGCTGTGGACGTCCACATGCCCGTTGCATGCAACAAGTTGAACACCTTCTGCTTGAACACCGTACGCACCTGTGCGTGATGTACGAACAAGAAGAAGCAGCAGCAGCAGCAGCAGCAGCAACAAAAGGACACACCATTTTCACGTGCAACGTACATAACATACATGTGTGGCACGTATGTAACGTAGTGTGGCAGTGCTTTATTCTTTTCAATACTCATACATTTTTAATGCACCTCAGACGCAGCTATGTATGTCAGTCTATATGTCTGTCTGTCTGACTGTACATACATATATAATATATCAATAGAGTCCACAATGATAATTGTCATTACCCTGGCCGTGGCCGTTACATTGTGTGTGTGTGTGTGTGTGTGGCATGCCACATGTGTACCTGAGTGACCGCATGTAGACAAGTTCATATTAATTGGTTTGTAATTGCCACAAATGGAATGTTCCTAACGCCACCTACATACATGCTTATATTCCTATCATACCAATATAATACAGATAGTCCTAGGACTGAATTTCTTAGCCATTTTCCTATACTCCAACCTCAACAGGTTTATTGCCAGAATGCATTTTAAGAGTCCTCGAAAAAAAAATCTGCAATTTTTGGACGAAGGATAAGTTATGGCAGCTCGAAAATACTTATATACTATGAAAATAGCGATTTTTAGTATTTTTCAGCTACTTTTTAGTCCATATCTCTATTAATACTTATTAGAAACACCTCAAATAAAAAGCAAAATGCTAGTTATGAGTCCTAGAATCAATATCAATCAAAAAATCGGGCTTAAAAATGTTTTCAATTTTTGATGATTTTGTCAAGGGGTTAGTATGAAAAATGGGACAAGAAGGTCGAAAAATTAAATATGGTGAATTAACCAAAAATTTTGATGTAGATCTTAAGTGATATAAAAACCATTTCCGAAACTGCAAATTTTATTCAAAATCGGATGATTTTTGGCCGAGTTATGGCAATTCAAAGTTATGATGAGGTCCATTATGCGAAATCTGCCATTTTGGGACAGTTTTTATCACATTTTTGGCCATTTCTCTTGAAATACTCATCAGAAACACCTCAAATAAAAGCAAAATGCGTGTTAGAGTCTCTGAATTTATGGGAATTTCAAAATGGGAATCAAAAATTTTCTTCAGCTTTCGGAGTCCTGCAAATTACATTACTGATGTGAATTCAAATGGTTTGCACTGCTCGAATTATTATTGTGTGTGGGAATTATTGACCTTCATTGCACATTTTCATATTGAGTTTTCATTTCGAAGACTATTTTCAAATTTCCAGTAACATTTTCCATTTCGCTTGCCATTTGGCATTTGCAGTGAGATGTTTGCACGAATTCTTAATGCGATTTTTTTATGGGCACTTAATGCTTCAATGACGGCGATTCTTTAACGAGCAAATACTACTGACCTACCCCCGCACCTCCCCTTATTGCTAATTGTTGCAACATTGAAATCGATTCATTGGGTTGAGGTTGATGTGAAAGGCAATCCATTTAGGATTGCGCATACCCAGTGACCTAAGGGAAATTTTTTGAGGTGCCCTGGGGATGCAAAGTACACATATTGCGCATACGACGCGTGTGACAAAATCGAGAGGAGGGGCGTCTATTCCATAGGCAAACACCAAATTGACAGAATTCTATAAATACATATACGAAATATAAATATATTGTTGCTCCACTTCAAAATTTATTCGATTTGTGCTGGCGGCACATGTGTTGGACATGCCCAACGAAATGAATAAAGAAATGAATAATATTCATGAATAAGGCGAGTGTCCATCAAATTGTATGATAATATATAGTACGTGGAGAATGTTAATTAGTTTCCATGAAACATACATATATATATATATATGTATATATGTATATATTTGAGCTGCGACTCATTAGACACAGTTTTTGCTATTAGCCATTGATGGATTTTCCCTTAATACCCGCACTCCTTCATATCCCCATCATATCCCCTTCATATCCCCATCATATGTTCAACACGCTTCGTATTTATAGTTGACAAAGTGGCGTCGCTTTAATACCGTTGCCTCAAGTTGTTCAAACATGCCAACATCGCGTATACTTAATAAACAAATCAATGCCTCAATGCACAGCTGCTGTGTCTGCTAAACAATGGAAAACAAATCAACGGCAATTCAACTCAATTCTCTGACTACGCAATTTAACTCCAAGACAATTGTCTGAGTGTATGTGAGGGGGAGGAGGAGGATGAGGGGAAAGGGGACAGGGCAGAGGGGAACATCTTCATTGACTTGTCTTCACAATACACGATGTTCATTCGGCAGTTGAGCTACCCACCAGCTAGTTTAGTTTACAGGGTATTCGCTTATCGTGTTCATGCCTCAAAACGAAAAAAATGGGATAAAAAAAAATTTTGCGTGCGGCACGTTGCGTGTCACGTTTATGGCTGCTGACCCACAAAATGTTGCATGGGGCAGCAGCAATTGGCGCTGCTGCGACTCGTATCTGCCCTTCATCAATCTCATGCAACCTGTCTCTGTCTCCAACTATCTAATTGTCTCTTTCACGCCCACACACTACGTCTCTCTCTCTCTCTGTCTGTCTGTCTCTCTGACTGTCTCCTTCTCTGTCTGTCTCCCTCTCTCTCTGTCTGACTTCAAGCCCTTCCATTCATACGTCTTTCTGTACATTTTTGTTGATTATTTTTATAATTTTTTTTTCTGTTTTCGTTGCTTTTGGGTTTTTCTCTTGTTTTTGTTTTTTGTTTTGTTTTCTGCTTCTTTTTTTTTTATTTTTTTTTCAACAAGCCACGCTTAGTCACCGTCACATTTACAGACCTCCGTAATATGCTTATGTCTATATAGATAGTATCGTTTACAGACATATACATATACATATAGACCGGACCCACCGATCATTGAGGCAGTATCATGAGTAATTTTCACGATTCTCCACATTTTTCTCAAGTTTGTCTACTTTTTCGCCGCCTTATCTTACTTTACTGTGTTGACTTCTTTCGTTCATTCAGATATCGTGTTATGCACTATTTTCCGGATTTCTCACCATATTTTTTATATGTCAGTCTTAATTTTATGCCCAAGTGTTTTTAATACAAGGAAAATGAGTTAAAAAAGTGAAAAAATTTAGTAAAAAATAAAATACCAAAAACTGAAAATGCCCAAAATAAGAAAATCTTTAATACTGTTTTAAACAGATCTCAATAACAATAATCAGAAAATCAAATTTCAAAAAAATCGGTTGAATTTTTCCAAAGTTATGGAAATTCGAAGTTGAAAAGGAGGCTTTTTTTCTAGGCAAATGACTTTTTCTTTTAACTGCTATCTATTGTAGCGCTTTGATCCTTCATTTATAAAGATTTCTAAATATATATTTCTGATTTATTTAAGTTTTCATATATGCTCATTATTGGTTTTCCCATTCAATTTATTGCTCTGACTTGATTTACTTTTGGTAGTAAAGAGAGAGAGTTGAGTACCTCAATTTCCCTCCAATTGCGAAACAACAGTGAGTCACAAAAGTAATGCTGATTGCAAAACGATTAATCGTTTCTTTCATTTCGACTACGCACAATTTGCTTTTTTTGTTTTGTTTCTATTGTTGCTATTAATTTCCCATTCGTATATTGTGTGAGTTTGGCAAATAAATTATGAAATATTTCGAGTACTTTAAGAAACAGTTACTCTACCCCCCTCTTCTCTCTACTCTTCCATCACCACTTATTATACAACTTCGTTTAGGAGTATTTGAAGTTTTGGCAACGGTTTCCAGCGGAGATCTCAAATGACGGTCAACTCGGACTTATATGACTTTTCAAAATTATTTCAAAAATGTTCTCTTATTAAGTTTGAAAACTTTGCCAAAAATCAACGTATTTTTCCAATTTATTGCATTTCCGTCCATGGATTTGATTGTAAATCACAATCAAAAAATAATGTTGCTTCGGAAATTGTGTTATCTGGATGATTTTTTGCCAATTTCATCAATATGTAGGTTAGTTAAAATTTTTAAAAATTTTTGGATAACTTTACATGCAGATTCCAAAAGGTGGAACACCATTGATGAAATATTTGGAAAATCCATAAACTTTTGGCAAAGTTATGAACTTTCAACATTAAATTAAATTTCTTAAATTATACCCCATTAACTTTGACATGTCATAACTCTAGCATTACTTGGGTGTCTCGTGTACATCATAGTTAGTGCACACTGTACTCGTCATAGCCACGTAACCTTCTGGCATCAGTTTCGCTTTTAATGTTTTTAAAGCGACGGCATTTTAACGCATTATTTAACAATTACAACGAGTTGCTTTTTGTGTGCGTTTTGTCAGGCAATGCCCTGTAAACAATATGTTGATGAATGGGTATGCCTGACTGACAGCAAAACTCAAATCAGTTGCTTCACGTTGAAATTAAACAAGGATGTAAATCTAATTTTTTAAATATATCAATACATTGATATTGGTTTTCTTAAGTACTCTAAGCTTGCATTTCATACAGGGTATCTTGAGTATGCGAAAAACAAATCAATAGTTGCTCTGTTGGTCTGAACCAGTTTTCGCCATCTGAAGTTGGCCAAGTGTTTGCCTAGAAAATATTGCAGCGTGTAAAGTGCATAATTTGTTAATTAACAAATTGAAAAGTTGACAAATTTACAAATGTACTTAACACCAATCGCAGTTCAACAAATTCTGCCTCATCATCCATCTGCTTCCAAGAAACTGAAATCTGAATAAATATCGTATAAGAACTAGACCAAACTAAAGATGACGATAGTATAGTAACATATATTATAATTTGTTATAAATTGGGATTTTCCATTTTGGTTGCGACGCATAAACGATTCAAGGGACTCTCGGCTCATTTCCAAGTTTTCCACACACACAGTTTACCAGGTTTATCAGATATGGGGATGGGTCCTCTCTATATAGTAGGTGTGTGAAACAATCCCATATGACATGGCAACGCACTGTAACGATACCATATTATTTACATGTCGCAATTGTGGCGTGTGCGTCCTTCCACAACTATCAAACAGCTGCCGCTTTTCCAATTCCTTTCTTCACCTCCCTCCACCCCCCTGCCCCTTAATTATTTATTAAATTTAAAAAGAACACACACCACAAAACAATAAAAATTTAACAGCAACAAGAAGAAGAAGAGCATGGAAACTATTAATATGATAGAGAATAATCAAATCAATAAAAAAGATATGGAAAATAAAATAAATGTTGACGAAATCATTGAACATGCTTATTCATCTCCTCCAACAACTTTTTCATTACGTTTGTCAGAATTTTCTTTATTTGTTTTTTTTTTTAACTTCCCCGTTACTCATGTCCATGTTGTCCTTTTACGCAGCTGACAGGGACACGGCAACCCAAGGCAAGGCCAACACATGGCGTTTAACGTCTGTCTTCAACTAACAGCAGCAGCAACAGCAACAGCAACAGTATCAATAACAGCAACAGCAACAACTACAACAGCAACAGCGTGTGAGCTAACAGTTTGTGAGTTAACAGAGTTAACAGAGTTAACAGAGTGTAAAGACAACAGCAGCAGGCGGCTAAAGGGTCAAGCTGCAGCGGCATCATCATTAAAGTACCGACCGCCAGTCTGCCCACCAGTAACAGCAACACTATCAATCTAAGCTAAGACAATAAGAGAGACAGAGAGAGACAGAGAGAGAGAGAGAGAGAGAGAGAGCGATAGTAATATATAACATATCTTTACCGACCGACGCCCAACCCGCCTTCAATCACAACGATCAGCACTCAGCATGGGCACAAAAACACAACCACAGTTGGCCAAAGGTAAGAAGAAGCAACAGTTTTAAGTCACTTAAAGTCAAGCTCACTAACTCTATGCTAAGCAGCTTAAAAGCTCCACAGTTTAAGAGCTTTATCCAAATTTAGAACATGTTTTGACTTGTTTAACAATTTTTTAGTATTAAGTTAAAATCGTAATACCGTATAGCCCAGATAATTGAAAAGTTGTGGCTTAATAACTATGTTTGTATATGCTAAACAACATAAAAGCTCCAAGAGCTTTTGCGTGAAATTAGATCTAGTTTTAAGAAGTTTCTCAAGTTTCTTTTTAGCTTCAAGTAAAGCGCGTAATACTGTGAGCACAGATATTGGAGAGAGTTGTAGTTTAATAACTCTGTGTTAAGGAAGCTTAAAAGCTCCTAAAGTCAAGAGCTTTGAGAAAAGTTACAATGTGTTTCAAACACAAAATAGCTTTAAGCACAATGTGTAATATTGACTGAACCGATTTTTTTAAGAACTGTAGCTTACTTTATCGATGCCAAGCAGCTTTAAAGCTCAGCAAGTTACTAATTAGAGCAATCAGTTTATGAGAAGAATTGTAGCTCAATGTGTATGTCAAAATTAATTTAATTTATTGTTAATAAAGCTCCTTAAAGCTACTTCATATAAATAAGCTTAATTTTATAAGACCAAATTTATTTTAGGAAATTGTGAAATACTTTATTATGGCATTCAGACTTATAAATACGTAGTTGAGGCTAAGCTTAAAGCTTCACAAATAACAATTAAGATTTCAATGAGCTTTCACTTAAGCGTGAAATAAAGTGACGTTGGTATGTTAAATAGTGCGTCAAGTCAACCGGAAAATGTTGGCAATTGGGGTTTTGTTTTGATTGTTTTGTCGAATAGAGAAAGATATCGAGGGATATATATATATAGAGAAATACAAAGAGGGGGAGTGAGCGTGAGAGGTATCGATATAAATATGTGAACAGTTGCTAGTTAGTATTTATAGTTAATACCGATTATTAGTTGTGATTGCTGGATGTGGATGTGGATGTGTGGCATTGGCCCAGTTCTTGGCCAAGTTAAGAGCTGCCCGTGCTCACTTGGCCCTGACATGATTATGATTTCGGGTCTCAGCAGCTATATACACATGTAATATCCCAAGTATTGTGTGTGTGTGTGACACCTTAACCTTGTAATCGTTGTGAATGCAAAAAAAATATATGTATGAAGTGAGTAAAATGAAAGCAAAGAAAGCAATCAAACAACAATTTGTCAATTTATTACGCGTTACGTTTCTGAGCGAATCAATGAATGAATTGTGAGTGAGTGCCTCAATGGAATGCCGAATAGCAAAACAACAACAACAACAACATAAATTAAAGCTACAACTGTAACAACAACAAATAGTGTTTCAAGTTAATGGAATCATTTCCGCTATAAATGTACATACATATGTATGTATATAGTACATTATATTGGGTCATGATTTCAGTCGCCATTTCATTTCATTCATCTACAGCAGCATATAGAGGTATGTAAACTCAACTTATACCCTGTAATCGCAGGCAAAGTGGATCGTTATAAATATGAAAGCTTCAAATCCAAAAAAAAAGAGCTTTTTCCCTTTTTAAGTTAAATAAAATGAATGAAGAGTAATTGCATCTATTTTTAGTAAGAAAACAAGATAGAGAAAGGGATAGACAAAAAGAGAGATAGAGAGAGAAAAGAAAAACGACAGACAGAACAAGTAGAGACAAAGAAATCTAAGTGCTTTTAAAAATATATATTTTCAACATTTAAATAATATCGTAAGAATTTAAACAACTTGTAAACAACTTAAAAGTCCAAATTAAGTTTCTCCAAGACTATATGGAGTATGTTATAGTTGCGCATGCTTAACTCATACTTTCAGCTCTTACAATAATTGATATTTTTCGCCAAGTGTAATTTGTGCGTAATTCTTCTTTGATTGCCGCCTTCGTGCCTCTGTAATGGCAGTTGGCAAATGTTCTCTGTATTGTGATTAATGTTTTACGAATTTGGTAATACGTCTTAAAGATGGCTATCAATTGCTGGCAATTGCTTGAGTTTCGCGTCTAATGTTGTTGGCAATTTGTTTGTTGGCAGAAGCAGCAGCAGCAGCAGCAGCAGCAGCAGCAGCAGTAGCAGCAGCAGCAATGGAAGCAACAGCAGCCCACGCGTCGTATGCGCAATTAACTGCGCAGCGACACCTGTTGGCAGGCGGCTGCAACTGCACAGCGAACAATTGCCATGTGAAGAAGAAATCAATGCGAATCAGCTTCAAATTGAGTTGGAATTGAATCAATGAATGTTGCATTCAATCAGATTGCGGTTGCTGTTGATTTGCCCTTTAATAAACGCTGATTGTTGTTTGCGTATTATAATTAAGATAGAGAAATATTTCTCTGTATATGTATGTACATATGTATGTATAGAGGTTCACTTGCAAATTGCTTGCCATGATTGATGGACAAACAGAGAAAGTCGCCTGCCAATTTTACCTTCAATTTCAATTCGTTGCCATTAACCAGTGAACAGCACCCGTCACCCCTCTCGCCACATTGAACCCTCCCTCGGCCAACGTTGCCTTTAAGCCAACTCCCAGTGGGGGGTCTGTAATTACGATAACAATGGATAAGAAGGCGGCTCCCAGTTGACATTGCACACACACACACACGCACACACACACACACACACATACATACATACAACATGTCTTGGCCTCTTTGCATATTTCTACTCTCTTTTGGCCTTTTGCCTTTAATTGCTGTCTTTTCACGTGCTCGCCGTCCATCTGTCTCTACTTGTACCCGACTTCGCTGGCCAAACAGTGAGCGGTCGCTCTCCCAGCTACCCTACTATATTTCTCTCTATTCTCTCGCAAACATTTCTTTTTTTTTGCTCATTTTTACGCTTGACAAACTTTTCTTTGCTAGGCGCATTGGCGACTTGCGTATGCTCTAAGTTGGTAAATTGCAATAAAATTATACTATATGCCCTTTTTTTATTTTTAATATAAACAATTTCATTTCAAATTTTCATTTCACTTTAATAGGCAAACAAAAGTATTTTAAATTGCAAACAATCAAAGTTGATCATTAAAAGCTCCCGTTGTTTTAAAGCCTTGCTTAGCGCCATCTGTTGACGGCTGCTGGCACTTAACGGGCAAACATATTGAGAGAAAGATAGAGCGAGAGAGAGAGAGCATCTGTGATGAGAGCATTAGAATATTGAAACAGCTTTTCGATTAACACAGCTTTTGTTGTTGTATCACTCTCAGTGGCGCCGCTCCTCTCTCTCGCTCGCTTGCTTATTTTTGTGGGCTCTCTTTGGCTTTCATTGACTTGGGCTTTTACTCACATTCACATTATTCATTTGATACAAACGTCTTCCGGCGACGACGCCGTTGTTGTCCTGGCAATCTCATTGGCGTGGCGTTAGCGTCGCCGTTAGCGTATTCGTTCTCGTTCTTCTTCTTCTTCTTCTTCTGTATTGGTGTATAAGCATATACATATGTGTGTGTGTGTGTGTGTGCGTTTCTTTGACGGCGTTGCTAGGCTGCGACGTCGACAACGTTGCGCTATGTAAGTTCGGTTGCTTAGCTGCTGCTGACATTGCGTTAGCGTTGCTGTCGCTGCTGCTGCCACTGCTGCGGCTGCCGCTGCCGCTGCTGCTGCGGCGTCGTTTCATTTTTGCAGTTAGTTTGGCAGTTGCCCGTTTGCTGTTTACCGTTTGGTCAGCGTACGTTTCTCGCGTTTTTATTTAATTTCACGTTCACGTTCGCGGTTCTCGCGTTTCTCCCTCTTGTTGTTCTTCGCTTGTTTCGTTCGCTTTACAATCAAACATTCGTTTCATTGTGTTCTGTTTTATTTTGTGTGTTTTCGTGTGTTTCTCGCAGTACGTGTGTTTGCCGAAAATGTTGTTTCGATTATGATATAATTTTGTGTGTTCAACAAAAAGCCAAACAAAAGCAAAAATACAACAAAAAAAAAAAAAACTAAAACAAAAACAAATTCAAAAACAATCACAAAGAAACAACAAAGAACGCTGGCAGCGGGGTAAAGAAAACATTGCAATAAGTGCAATAAGAAATGTGCTAAAAATGTACGCAAATAGCAAATATCGAAAATATAACAAAAACAACAACAACAACAACAACAACAACAGCAGCAACAAGAAAACATTTGTTTTGCTGTCGTCGTCGTCGTCGACGTCGTCGATGCACGGACAGCGCTGCCATTTGGCACCTGGCAGCATTAGACCCCCCCTCCTTACATGCCCCTTTGGCCAACAGCCTCCCCTCTTGTTAAATTTACATTTTTGCTGCCTCAGCATAATTATTATTGAGCCTTCATCGATTCGTTTTGCAGTTGCCTTCATTTTGCTTTCCTTTTCACTTGTTTTGCATATTTCGCACACACACACACACACATACAAACAGAGCAAGATTAAAAGAGAGAGAACAACGTGTGTGCATACATATGTACTTTCTCACTTTGCATAGATTTCTGTGAGTAGTATATGTACACATACACACATATGTATGTATGTATGTATGTACATATCCCCTCAGCCCACTGCCCTCATTCTGCATTTTGTCATGGTGACGCATGCGACAAAAAGAAGGAATTGAACGAAAGCAGAACAACAAATAACTGACGGAGCAGCAACGCAAGGAGCAACTAACAGCAAACAAACATTTACAAGCGTGACTCATGCGGTAGAGAGGGCAAGGCTACAACAACTACTACTACACACGCATACATATACATATGCATATGCATGCATGAGTAGAGCACAGCCGGCAATTTACGCTCTCTCTCTCTCTCTCTTAACATTTTTGTTTACTCTCCCATTTTGCGCTCTTAGCGCGCTACGCTCAAGGGGCCCTCAGCAAGCTATCTATGCGTGTGTGTATGTGTGACTAGTAAAGTGCATGCTGCTGTTTCTGCTTCTTCTTGCTGAGCCAAAGCCTAGCTTACGCATGAGAGGCAGAGAGAGACAGATACAGCAACAGCACTGATCTGTTAACGCTGACACAAGCTGATTGCTATGACGAGTTTGTATAGCTTTGTTTACTTACTGATTTCATTGCATACGTCAAGGCGCTGTTAAAGTGAAAAACTGTTTTTTTTTTTTTTCGAATTGCAGTTGCTTATAGTGAGTGTTTACTGTAGCAACCGCAAATTGTTGCATATGTTTTGCTTGGACAATAACATAAATAATTATGCAGGCAAAATACAGCTGTATCTCGTTCTTGTTGCTTTGTTAGTAAACATAAATTGCATATTATTGCATAATTATCGATAATTCTAGTGAAAATAATGGCTTCAACGAGACTGTGAGCAAGTGCGAATGAGTGAGAGTGAGAGAGAGAGAGAGAGAGAGTGAAAGTGAGAGCATTTAAAGGACCAGCGGTATGCCCAAATGCAGCGAGACATCACGAGGCGGACGACAACGGCCGGACATGCTGGAGTTGTCCGTGCTAGGATCAGGTTCATCCATGGCCACGTCCACGGCCAAGGCAAGTGAGGAGCCCATGGATTTGGCAGTGGAATTGAGGAAAACGGAAATGGATACTAAACCGTCGCTTGGAGTGACTGCCGAGTCAATGGCAACCCGGTCAGGGACACGCCCAACGGCGTCAACGCGTCGCACGCGTTGGTTTCACTTTGCGCGGAAAACGCGCGGTCGGCGGCAACAGCCCGGCGAGGAGGAGCAACAGCAGTTGGCGTTGGCGCAGGAACAGGAGCATCTCGATGACGATGATGCCGAGGAGCAGGAGGTGAAGCAGGCGCGTCTCGCACAGCCCGAGACAATGAACATTGGCAATTCCATGCTCGTCATCACATCGCCAGGAGCAGCATCTGCAACAGCAGCGGTCGCAACTGCTCCCGCGACCACAACGACCACCTCGACACTCATGTCCAGCCAGCACGAGGATAGCTTCTACAGTCTGGCCGATGCAGGTGTCCCATCAACAGCTGCACCGACTGTCAACGCATCCACCGTCATCGATGTGGAGCAACAGTACAAGGAGCAGCCACCGCAGCAGACGCCAGCGGGCAAACCGCCACGTCTCAGCCTGCTGCAGCGTCTGGCCAGTTGGAGACGCAGTGCACCCGACAGCCTGCCCAGCCGACGACGGGACACGAATCAGAGCGAGCAACTGGAGCAGCCACAAGTCTCCGCCTCCGCATCGGCGCGCAACTTGCGACGCTTATCGCAGATGCGACGACGACGGAGCTCCTACTATTTCTCGGGTATGGGTTGGGTAGAATGAGGGGGGAGGAAGAGATTTTCTAAGAACTTGACCTATATTAAATCGTATATCAGAGATTGCCTTTGATTGATTCTATGTTGTTTTACTTTTGCAGACAATGAACGCAGAATTCGCGCCAACGACAAAGAATTCAACTCTCAGTTCAAATATCATGTAAGTATACGACTAACCAGACACCCTGTAATATTAGAAACAATTCGTATTTTATATTTAGGCTGAAAATATAATTAAAAACATTCACCGAAATGCAAACTATATGAAAATCGTATGATTTTTTATCAGAGTTAAAACCCCTCATATATAAGGTGCTTTTTTATTTAGCCCAAACATTTTTTTATTACATTTTTCTTCCTACTGGACATGTTTTCTAAGAGATTTTAAAATTTTTTGGAAGTTATTTAAAATAGGATCAAAGACATTCAGAAATGTAAACATTCTGAAAATCGGCCCAGATATGCCATACTAATGGTTTCTCACAGTTTTCATATTTTGACAAAAGGGCGTTTCTTGACCATTTTTTCATTATTTTGACCATATTTTCTAAAATATTGCTTCCAATCAAGTGCGGTAAGGTTTTTTATGCCTATTTTGATGTCGGAAAGCGATTGGGCACAAAAAATTTTGATTTTAAAACTTTTCATTTTTTGACTTTTTGTTAAGGGGTTGGTATGCAAAACTGAGCAAAAATGGTCAAAATTTTAAAAGTGACAAAATGGAAATATTTTTGATGCAGTTTTAATATATGATCAGAAACATTGACAAAAATGCAAAAATTTTTAAAATCGGTTAATTTTTGAGAATTTTATGGATCCTCAAAGATTAGTAAGTCAAATTTTGTATCCCAAAATCTGAATTTTTACAATTTTTGGGTCTACTTGACATATTTTCAATAACGTACATACAACGTACAGTTTTCTGTAGAAGTTAAGGGATTCTCGGTATTCGAGTTTATCGATAATAACGAGGAATATGACATAATTTCTTTAATATAGAACAACTATATTAAGACGTCCAAGTATTCGCTGCTGACATTTCTGCCATTCAATCTGCTGGAGCAGTTCCAGCGCTTGGCCAACTTCTATTTCCTGTGCCTGCTCGTCCTGCAGCTGATCCCGGCCATATCCTCGCTGACGCCGGTGACGACAGCGATACCATTAATCGGCGTATTAACGCTGACAGCGGTCAAGGATGCCTACGATGATATTGTGAGTAGAGAATCCCAATTCCAGAAATTATATTCATTACTTTGTGTCCTTTGATAGCAACGGCATCTGTCGGACTCGCAGGTGAACAACCGTAAGTCGAAGACGCTGCGCAATGGGAAACTGATTGAGGCCAAATGGTCGGATGTGCAGGTGGGGGATGTCATCCGGTTGGATAACAATCAGTTTGTGGCGGCGGACATACTGCTGCTGACCACATCGGAGCCGAATGGCCTGTGCTTCATCGAGACGGCGGAGCTGGATGGCGAGACGAATCTGAAGGCGAAGCAGTGCCTGATTGAGACCACCGAGCTGGGGGATCAGCATGATCTGCTGTGGAACTTCAACGGTGAGATCATCTGTGAGCGTCCCAACAACCTGCTGAACAAATTCGAGGGCACACTCATCTGGAAGAACCAGAGGTTCGCTCTCGACAACGATAAGATTCTGTTGCGAGGTTGCGTGCTCCGGAACACGCAATGGTGCTACGGGGTCGTGGTCTTCGCTGGCGTCGATACCAAATTGATGCAGAACTCGGGCAAAACGCAATTCAAGAGCACCGGCGTGGATCGTTTACTCAACTTTATCATCATCGGGGTACGTTTCGAAGTGCAAACGACAATTGAAACCTTATAATCAATCTTGTTATCCGCAGATTGTGTTATTCCTGATCTCGATCTGCGCATTCTTTGCGCTCGCCTGCGCCATCTGGGAGGGTCTGATTGGACAGCATTTTCAGCTGTATCTGCCCTGGGAGCATATCATACCGCAGGAGATTGTCGCATCGGGTGCCACCGTGATTGGTCTGCTCGTATTCTTCTCCTACGCCATAGTCTTAAACACAGTTGTGCCAATTTCCCTCTATGTTTCAGTAGAGGTACGTCTATAGTTCTCAAACAAAAGGTCTTAACATTCTCTGATCAACTGATTACCTTTGACCTTTGCAGGTCATACGATTTGTTCAATCGTTTCTCATCAATTGGGATGAGGAAATGTACTATGCACGCACCCAAACATATGCCAAAGCACGGACTACCACACTCAACGAGGAGCTCGGCCAGATCCAGTATATATTCTCCGATAAAACGGGCACACTCACCCAGAACATCATGACCTTCAACAAGTGCAGCATCAATGGACGCACCTATGGCGATCTGATTGATCTGCGCACCGGTGAACTGATTGAGATCACAGAGGTGAGTCGCTGCATGCTCTTCAACTGGTGCCGAGTACGAGGTATACAGGGTGGACAGGGTTGTTCTATGGATGTTATTCTAGAACTTTTAGATATTTTATCTATCATAACGATTCCTTCACCAGGTGTTGGTTTAACTGTACTGTATGTCTCTGTCTTCTCACTTCATTGCTGTGAAACAGTGCGCCTGTTGCGTATGCAACAGAAATTTCAACTGGCGCCTACATAAACCTATGCAATACTGTAACACTATGTAGGAGGTATAACTATGAAAATAGTCGCACATATTGTGTTCTCCCCTCCAGATAGTTGTGTGTCTGTATCCATTTCTTCCATTTTCTTTTTATTATATATTTTCGTTGTGAAATTGTTTCAAGTATTGTGCCAAAGCAACCGAAAAACTCACATTACTCGTTATAGCAGCAAACAATTTTCCAAACTAGCAGCAGCGCCGGCAACAGTTGCAGCCACAGCAGTGGCAAAGGCGGTGGCGGTGGCAGTGGAAGTGGCAAGGCAGCAACCACAACCAGCTCAGCACCACCTACGATATTGGTGCACAAGGCGGAGGTACATGCCAAGAAGAGTAGCGTCATGGTCAGCAGCACGGGTGGCACACAGTTGGCCACCGTTGGGGCACAGTTGCAAGGACACATTGCAGCCGCTGCACAGCCATCGCCGGCAATGTTGCACGCCGTCGAGAATCCATTGGCAGGCCGCAAGCAGGTGCACTATCTGACCCCCAGTCGCAGCAACAGCAATGAGGACGAGCCCGATGATCCTGGTGGGTCGGGCAGGCGCAGCATCAGTGCGCGTGGCAGTGGCAGTGGCAGTGGCAGTGGCAGCATCGGCTCGACGCGTGGCACGGGGGCACGCATGCGACGACAACTGTCCGGACTGTCTGCGTGCAGCAACAGCAACGACAAAGTAAACATTTTGCATGACCAACAGCAACAACAACAGCAGCGACACGACCAACTTGCAACTAACCACATTGCTGCAGCTGCAACATGCCCCAACTCCACCTGCACGCCCACCTTCACCGCAGTCTCGAGCTCCGCCTACGCATGCGATTCAAATGCCAGCGACAGCAACGGTTGCTGTGCCCCATTTCGTTTGCCACACAAAGCCGCAGCAACGGCACCAACATGCCACAGACATCAACAACAACATGCACAACAACACACCTGCAACTGCAACTGCAACTGCAACTGCAACTGCAACAACAACAGCGCACATCAGCGATATCTCAGCACGCATCGCTTTGCCACAAATTGGAGCTCGTCTCACCAAAAAGTGCACGTATGCATGTGTTGTCTCTCAATCTATCTCTCTCTCTCTCTCACACACACACACACACACACACACACACACACACACACACACACACATATATACACTCTATACATCTCTCCCTCCCTCTCCCACAACTATATGCGTTACTATGTTGTTATATCGTATTGCTTCTTGTTGTTAACGTAAATTGTCATTATTCTGATATGATTTGTACGATATGGAGTCAATCGTTATCGTAAATATATCTATACGATATTGTTGTTATATCGTAAGTGCCTTAATATCGTCAGTGTTTTTAATTTGGCTTTACGTAAATAGTTCGTAAATAGAAAAACCCAAGAATATCTTAGTTCAATATCGTAAGTGAATGATTGTTATTTCCTCAAGTTCCTCAATGTTGTAAACCACTCTAAACCAATGTCGCTTATCGTAATTTCATTATACTTTGCATATTATATGTTTTTTCCCCCCAAGTACAGTTTGTGGACTATACCAACATTTTCTCTTATTATTAATTTTTAGATTCTAAGGTTTAATTACTAACGTTGAATATCGCTTTCTATTCTAAATTTAGCCAGTTTCTAAAATTGACTTTATCATATTAACATGACACACGTTTATCGTAATTTAAGTTAAGCTAAGTTAACCGACATACATTTGTATGTGTTGGCATTAACCGAATATCGTAACGCTTTCAATGGAGCCGTCAACAAAATTCGTTAATTTGAAATTCCTAACCAATTGAAGCTTCACTTTCAATCCATCGCATATCGTAAGAGCCCATAATATCATGAATAACAGCAGTAATTAACGCCTACGCCTCTGCTTCGCAATTAATCCAATATGTATATCGTAAAGATCCCCACTTATTCACTAGATTAATCGTAATCGTGAAACTCTTTCGTTTCGATTGCTGCAGATCATCGAACCCCTGGACTTCTCTGCCAATCCGCATCATGAGAGCGATTTTCGCTGGTACGATCAATCTCTGTTGGATGCGGTGCGCTCCGATGAGGAGCATTCGCATAACTTCTTTCGACTGCTGGCACTCTGCCATACGGTAATGGCCGAAACCGTTGACGGACGCCTCGAGTATCAGGCCCAGAGTCCCGATGAGGCTGCCCTTGTCTCGGCTGCCCGCAATTTCGGTTTCGTATTTCGCACACGCACACCAAACAGTATTACCATCGAAGTGATGGGTCACCTTGAGGTAAGCTATACGATATACAATTTGCCTACGATATACAGTATGATATCTGGTGTAACGATAGGATTATGAGCTGTTGCACATACTCGACTTCAACAATGTCCGCAAACGGATGTCGGTCATACTGAGGCGGGGCAATGCGGTCGTTCTGTATTGCAAGGGGGCGGATAATGTGATATACGATCGTTTGCATGGCGGGCAGGAGGATCTCAAAGCTCGCACACAGGATCATTTAAATGTAGGTCTAAGTCGAATATCGTAAGCTCTCACGACATGTGCAATTTCCCTTTTAGAAATTCGCCGGAGAGGGTTTACGCACTCTGGTACTCGCCGAGCGTCGTCTCAGCGAGGAGTACTACAATGATTGGCGGCTGCGCCAACAGGAGGCAGCGCTATCGATGGATTCACGGGAACAGAAACTCAATGTCATGTACGAGGAGATTGAGAGCGACATGCAACTGGTGGGCGTCACAGCCATCGAGGATAAGCTGCAGGACGGTGTGCCCAAATCGATTGCGAACCTACAGAATGCAGGCATCAAGATCTGGGTGCTCACCGGAGACAAGCAAGGTGAGTTGCGGTCCGTAGTTGCTTCTCGATAAGAACACTAATCGGCAATCATTTTATCGTAGAGACGGCCATCAATATTGGCTACTCGTGCCAGTTGCTCACGGATGAGCTCGTCGATGTATTCATTGTGGATGGCAGCTCGGTGGAGGAGGTGGAGAAACAGTTGCGTCAGTTTAAGGAATCCATAAAGATATTCGATCGATTTCGGCCAAGCGGTAATGCGGCATTGCCTATCGAGTTATCGACCTTTGTGATTATCGTTTGTGTCTTTTGCTTTTTGTAGGCACTGAGGCCTTCAATCAGTTGAACGGCGACAGCAATATGGATCCTATGACCGTAACGATGACACAGACGTCCGCATTTATGCAGGATATCAATGGGTCGCCTGTGCCACAGCCGCCGCCAGCTATATCCGTGGTTACCTTTAGGTGGGATGCCAAAATTAAGGATAATAAGGGCGGACCGGACAGGTAGAGGGCAAGAACCAATAATCAAAAGAATCCCCAATCAATATCAATATCAATATCAATATATCAAAATAATTCAAAAATTTCTAGACGCAGTGAAGCTAAACCCAAAAGTTATTAAATGAAAACCTAAAAATCTCTGTTAGAAAGTCACTTTGTAACTTTTGCTAACTACCTCTATCTCTGTCACTATCTTTCCTTCTCACTCTCTCTCTCTCTTCCTCTATGTTTCCTTAGCTTTCTAGAAATCTGTGTCTCTATATTATTTGTTTTTGTAAACTAGAAGAATCAACATTGTTGACTAAAACCACTGACAACAAAACCATATATGTCTGAACATTGATATGGCATTTCATGCAAGCATCCTTGAATGCGGCATGAGAATCGTATCATTTGTGATATGATCAGTGAAAAACCTCAACATATCAACATATCGCAAACGAAACCGAAGCGATAGTTAACGATAATTAGTTGAAATATCGAATATCGTATTTAATTTCTAGAACATACCTATTATATTTTACATATAAAAATATATACATATATCGATTTACAGCCGAAACGTAGCGTAGTTACATTGAATCTATTAGTGTTATAGATCCAATCGTCCCCAGCCCCCCTCGATATAAGGATGTTACCCTCTATTGGTACTTGTTCCGCCCGTCAAGTAAAACAAATATCTTACATTAAGACATAATAAAACGATACAAGCTACAACTATGCCACATATACTTCGTGCATTTGTCCAAAACAAATAAAAAAAACAAATTTTCAGTTTTTGCCTCATATATATTACATACGTATAATCATTTTAATATTTTGGATATCAAAATTTTTTTGACAAAATTTTCTAATATTTTGCAATTGCTGTTTTATTGTTAATTGTCGTTGTGTTGCGTTGTTTGTCGAATTTATCATATCGTAACTCTGTGCGCTTTATCACTGTCTCTTTCACTCACACAAAATTACTACCTCCTTTCACTGTCTAACACACTCATTGCTGCCAGTTTTCTCTCACTCTTTTACTTTAACTTACATCTCTGTTTAGTGTTGCCATCTCTCTCTCTCTCTCTCTCTCTCTCATTTTATGTTCTCACTTACACACACAACCACAACCACACACACACACACACATACACATTCACGTTATATGAGATTTATGCTAACTATGTCCCTCTTTGGCTTGTACCAATTTACGATCAAATTTACGATGAAACAGCGCCGAATGCAATGATCTCTTTGGGGATGCCGAGAAGAGCGAGGATGGCAGACGGAGCGCTCCATCTGTTGTGGTAGATGAGACGACGGGCTTTGCTCTGGTCGTCAATGGCCACTCCCTGGTGCACTGCCTCTCACCGGAGCTGGAGAGCAAGTAGGTGTTTTACGATATTCACATGTCATAATCAGATCTGATAGTAATCATATATCTATATCTATGTATATGTAGATTCTTGGACATTGCCTCGCAGTGCAAGGCGGTGATCTGTTGTCGGGTTACTCCGCTGCAGAAGGCGCTGGTCGTCGAACTAATCAAGCGTGCCAAAAATGCGGTCACACTGGCAATTGGCGATGGCGCCAACGATGTATCCATGATCAAGGGTGAGAAGAAGCCGATTCCTTCATTACTCAATGCATTATTTCTTGGTTTATCCATTCCTCAATAAATCCCTTCATTTATGAATTGATCCCTATATCGTATCCTCTATGTATCCTTTAATTTTATATTCCCTAATCCGTAAAGAATGACAGGAATTAGATTCCTTCGCTTATCAATATGATTTCCTCCCAATATTTCTCTCTATTTATGTATACTTTGTGTATTCATCGTTATATATCGTATCCTTTACTTATACTCCAATGTAGCCGCCCATATTGGGGTTGGCATATCGGGTCAGGAGGGTCTACAGGCTGTGCTCTCGAGCGACTATGCGATCGCCCAGTTCTGTTACTTGGAACGTCTGCTGCTGGTACACGGACGTTGGTCCTACTATCGCATGTGCAAATTTCTACGATATTTCTTCTATAAGAACTTTGCATTTACGCTCTGCCACTGCTGGTACTCGCTCTTCTGCGGTTTCAGCGCACAGGTAAATCTACTTTTTGTATCCTTTTCAGCTGCCAGAGAGAGAAAGTAATAGTGGTCCTTTTGCAGACGGTATTCGATCCGATGTTCATATCGGTATATAATCTGTTCTATACATCGCTGCCGGTGCTGGCACTGGGCGTCTTTGAGCAGGATGTGTCGGATAAGAATAGCGTAGAGTATCCGCGATTGTATACGCCGGGATTGAAGAGTGAACTCTTCAATATACGCGAGTTCATCTATAGCGTGCTCCATGGCGCATTCACCTCCCTCATACTGTTCCTCATACCGTATGGCGTCTACAAGGACGGGGTCTCCCACAATGGCTACATACTGAGCGATCACATGACCCTCGGCGCCGTCGTTGCCACCATACTGATAGTTGATAATACGGCCCAGGTACGATATACATAGATATATCTAATATCGGAGTAACTAATTCGGATATGTTGCAATAGATTGCACTGTATACCTCGTATTGGACCATTGTCAACCATGTAACCATCTGGGGCAGCCTCATTTGGTACTTTGTCCTGGACTATTTCTACAACTATGTGATAGGTGGACCCTATGTGGGTTCCCTCACGCAGGCCATCAAGGACCTTACCTTCTGGATGACCATGCTCATCACAGTCGTCATGCTGATGGCACCGGTGCTAGCCTACAAGTTCTATCTGCTGGACGTGCATCCCAGCTTATCCGACAAGGTATGCGTTCCCTTTTGCTGCATGCGCTGGACAATCTCTAGAGACCTTTTTTTTTTTGGATTTTTGCAGATTCGCCAGAAATCTCTGAAGAAAGTGCATTCTCGTGTGTCCAGCGATGTGCGACGCACTCCATCCTCTCGACGCGGACGACGTTCGGTACGCTCCGGCTACGCATTTGCCCATCAGGTGAGCAGCTCATCCCAAGAATCTCAAACCCAATCAAATGACCCGTCTCCGTTGATTCGCAGGAGGGCTTTGGCCGCCTCATCACATCGGGCAAGATCATGCACAAGCTGCCGCAGGACTTCGCCTTCCCCTTGGGACTGGGCACCAAGAAGACTCAGGCGCTGCACAATAACGTCGGTTCGGCGGATGCCGTCGGTGGCAAGCAGCCGCCATCGGGACAGAATCATGCGAATCATCATAACCATCATCATAACAATAACAATAACAATAACAATTACAGCACGAATCTGCGGCACAATCAGATACACTCCTCCATGGCGGATATTCGTGGAAGCGGTGGGCGTGGCAGCGGCGATACGAGGCGCAGCAGCGACGCTGGCACCGACGATCTTAGTCCGCGTGCCCCATGCCAAGATCTGGACACGATTAATCTGTAGATTAATCAATCCATCAGATATGAATACCAAACAAACTAAAACACCAAAAAAAAGAATATTATAGTGTGAGAAGAGAATGCTGACGAAGGAGCGGGCAAAACAAGTGGAAGAAAAGGCGCAAAGAGGAAGCGAAGAAGAAATCAAAACATAAACAATAACAACAAACGACAAATGTACTTTAGCTTTACAACAACAACTACAATTTATAGTTTATATAGTTGATAGGGTATGCCTGTGTGTGTGAAAGAGTTAGCTAGTGTGTAGTCGAAAAAGACAGAGAGAGAGAGAGAGAGAGAGAGAGAGAGTGATATAGACAGCTGTAAGTAGCGAGCGTGTGTGAGAGAGAGAGACGACTGTATAGAGCTGAAAGAGAGAAACGCATAACACAGAATTATATCAATGTAATTATTTTTCTTCAGTCAAATCTCAAATCAAGTCAAACTATATAGTAGGATCTATATATTAAGATCTAGTATACATTTATTTTTATTTGTCCCAAAGTTTTCTAATTTTTGTTTCTCTAATTTATAAAATAGATTAAAAGGCGCCTTATGTGATTTATTTGATAAGTTTCTGTCCTAATATATAATATCTATATATATATATATATATATATATTTTTTTTTTTTTTTTTTGAGTTTTTAAGTGTGGGAATATCCTATTCAATGACAACCACAAGTTTTTGTAGTATTATTGTTTAACAAAGAAAAAAAAAAAAAATAATAATAATAATCAAATTATATAATGAAATAACTGAAGGTATTATGAGAAAGTATCCTTAAGAAGCAACGTGTAGGAAAGGAACGACATTATCTCTCTCAGCTGCTCTACAACTACAGTCTGTGCCTGTGTGTGTGCGTGCGTGTTTATGGGTGTGTGGGTGTGTGTGTAGCTTAAGATACAAAAAAAAAAAAAAAAATAAAAAGTAAAATAATTATAGAAAAATCAAACAGAACCATTGAGAAACTGAAAGTGTACTTAAATTATTGTTAAATGTTGTGCTGTGCAAAATTGAAAACGAGAATCGAAAATAAAAACAACAATTAATATATATACATATGTAAAAATCAAAATAAATTATTTGATATAATGCGAAAAAGCTTAAATCACGTTAAAGAAAAGCTGAAGAAATATTTTTTAAGCTAAGTGAAAACGAATTATAATGAAAATCAGGCCAATTAAACTTACGATATAAGCTATATTATCTATAACTATGGTTAATTCTGTTAGTTGCTAATATCACACATACACAAACATACAGGCACACACACACCTACACACACACACACACACACACACTCATATACACTCCCACACATCTGTGTTCCTAAAACGACAGCTTAATTATAGCGCAATTAGTAAAGCTTCGATCGAAATCAAGTTCAAATCGATGACATACAGTCCCTAGGCAAAAAGGACCTCTCTGTAGGTACCATGTTAGGTAAATATCGTATGTAAGTTTATAGGAGTATATATATGTGTGTGTGTGTGTGTGTGTGTAGGTGTGATATATACTTACTATATCGTAAACTGTGGCTAGTCTTGAGTTGCGGTCAGAGAAACTATTCAAATACCAAAACAGGCTGTGGGTTAAAGAAAGAGACAGAGGCAGAGGCAGACAAACAAAGAGAGAGAGAGAGAGATAGAGAGAGAGAGAGAGAGAGTACTTTTAGTAGAACCTACTGTATTACTGTACTATATAAGTCAGTTTATATAATAGACATAGACATATTTATTTTGGAAATTGGAAAAGCAAATTTATCTGTACTTTTTTTTTGTTTGAACCCATTTAATTTTCTGCAGTTGTTGATAATATTGTTGCATGTTCATTGAATTGTAGAGTATGGCTGCGTGAGTGTGTTTCAGTACATTATTAGTCTACAAAATATGTAGTCATATTTTTTTTTATTAAAGATCAACTATAATGTAAGCTGAAAACCCGTAAGAAAAACCAAAACAAAACAAACAAACATTTTAAATGATCAATAAATATTTTAAGTGAAAATGCAATTTTTGTCTTTGATATCGAAACGCATGACATATGCAAGATACTCTGCCAGCGGTGAGGGTATCTCCGCCAATGATGAGAGCAACGAGTTGGGAACACACGCAAACCAATTGGCAAACCAATTAGCTGATAATTTTGTAATCGACCTCAGGGCACACCTCAATTGCAGATGATAAAATAAACACAAAATTATATATACATATATATATGTGTATGTATAAGTAAATTGAGAGGGAAACAGATTAATATCAATTTGATAAGCCGCTGTTTAATTTGATAGTTTGGCAAATACGAGTTTTATACACTACATTCATAGGGTATAGGGAATTATGAGCTAAACTCATTATGATAATGATCCATGACCCAACAGCCTGAGGACCCAAGGCAGTGGGAAGAGTGCGAAGTGTTGTGAAGAGAGTCGTCTCACGTTGCACAGTGGTTAGAAGAGGGCAAAAACGAAGTTAAATCGTAGACTTGTGTTCAATGAGATTTTTACTTTTTACTTTTTTTTTTAAACAAAAAATGTTATATATGTAAGTCCTAACTGAATAAAGATACTTTTGTATCTGAGAGATACTTTCGGGTGCCACTGTGCGTGCCGCACCGATTGGCCAACAATTATGAATGAATTTTTGAAAATCTACATAAGTGTGTTGTAGATTTGAAATCTATAAAATTGTATCTTTACGGTGATATAATCGCAACGGGAATGTGTGTGCGACACATGCATACCCATCTCACTCTCTCACTCTCCATCTGTCTCTCTATGGACGATATGAGATTTGATATACGATCGAAAAAAAACATTGGAAACTGTCGAAATGCGGAAATCTGATGCGCGAACCGAATGACCAAATTAATAAATGGGCGTGTTACCAACACCAACAAATATTTCCAACATATATTGCCGAAATTGAACAACAATATTATACATATCAAACATATTGAAGATGACCGCGGAATGACAACGAGGGGGGGTTTTAACAACTATAACATACGTAAGTTCTCCAATGAGTCCAATTCCCATGACAAATTGCCAGAGATTTTTATGCAAATTTTCTGGTTGATCAACGATTTTTTTCACAACCAGCGGAAAGCCAAGAGAAACGGAGTAAGAGAGAGAGAGAAACAGAGTGAGAGTGAGTGAGAGAGAGAGAGAGAGAGAGAGAGAGAGAGAGAGAGAGACGGAGAGAGAGACTTAGAAAGGGAGGGACTGGAGTAGCTAATAATTATATTTATGAAGCATTTTTGAAAACTATATAGTCCTATGTTTTAAACCTATTTTATTGACAGATGCAAGGAAATTAAAAAAAAATAGTAAAATTAAAAAAAATATATTTATCTATTTAAAAATTTCGTAAATTTGTAAATTTGAGTAAACAGAAGATTCGAATGCGAGAGCATTTAAAATAATAAAATCACTCAAAAAATATTTTTTTATTTAATATATTTGTAAAAATTAATTCAATTAAAATATCAGAATGCGAGAAATTTGAAAAAAATAAAAAAAAATGTTCAAAAGATTTCTTTCCATTTAAAAAAATATGTATAATTTTAAGTATTAAACAGAAATCATAGTGAAAAGAATACCAGATAATATTGAAGGGAAGTCAACGATAAGGAAGATGATTACAATATATTTTTCAAGCAGCTAAAAAAAGTGCTGAGCAAGCCAAGTTCAAGTTGATCGAAAGTGAAGAAATTGAAATAAATGAGGAAATCCGAGTATCGAAACAGAAAACTGCATAATGTTGAATTGTGTATTTATAAATAAATAGTGGCTAATTGTTGTCTTTAAGCGATTGCATAACGAATCGAAGCGGGTTGCAAAAGGGGTGTGTGGGGGGTGTGGGGGGTAAGCGTGCCGCATGATGTATCAATCAGATTGAGAATGAGTTGGCAATCATGTTGTGGACCGTCGTGAGGAAGTGAAGTTGCCTGGTCACTGATCAACCATAAACGGAGTGACAAAACTACCATGTATTTGCAACATGCCACATACAAGTACAACATGCAGCAGCCATGCTAACAATGATCAACATCCATCTGTAGTAGTATATTTATATCGTGGCATCATCATCATCATCATCGCATAATCATAGTCAAGTTGGCCCAATGTTCGCTCTGACACTGTCTACAAAATATCAAGTGATAAAATGCCAATCGCTTTTAATTTGCTGCCAACCGGAGTGCCCCCAAAGGGGAGGGGTGGGCAGATGATTGTAGGAGTTATGGACCGGGGGGAGATAGTGGGGGAGGGGGAGATATCTGAACCCTGTCTTGATTTAAACATATGCGCAACAATGCGCATTAAATAATTTATATAAAAATGCACACAAAACCTCAACAACAAATTTCAAATTCTCTCTCTCTCTGTCCATGATATAATCGAGCGTCTATTGCGCTGCCCACAGCAGCAGAGGCAGAGGCAGCAGCAGAGGCAGCAGCATAGGCAGCAGCAGAGGCAGTGGCAGTGGCAGTGACAGCGGCAGTGGCATCTGTGTGACTCAAAAGTGAACTTTACCAATTGGCTCAATCGAGGGGCGTTTGAGCGGCTCTCTGTGTTGCAATCCGCCTGGCAATCATAACAAGAAGGAATTCAGCAAAGTGTGCGGAGTACTGACTATCAACATACCCTGTAACTGACGCAAAGTACTGGCAAATGAAATGAAGTCAGTTTGTAGATCGCCTGGCATAGCAAATACTTTGTAGGGCTGATAAACTATGCGCGAATACCCTCTAAAATTGTATATTCTTTAGTTTTACTTTAGCCAGAACTATATCTTTTTTTTTCTTCAAAGTTTAAACAAAAATTTATATATTCACATTTATCGAACAACAAAAAAAAATATACAATTTAAATACATGCTTAGCTATAAGGATTTGAGTTAAAGACACTACTTATCGCTTGCATTATTTTTTTCAAAAATATTATAATCAAGATATATAGATTAATGAGAAAGCCATGTTCTGCCACAATAAACTAAACTAAAGAGTTAACATCTATGGAATCTCCTTACGAGATACCTGAAATAATTATTTGTCAATAATGTTATTGTTGAATTTATAATTGTTAATCCATTGAATATAAAACTTAAAAAAAAATTCGACCTTTTCAACTGACATACCCCATGCCCCTACTTTACAGGGTATGCTCTAAGCGTGGACACTACTCGCCTCGCTCAAATCGATAATCGTATGCAAAAAGCCGGTCAACCGAATGATCGAGTGAAAGAAAAAAATAAAAGAAAAAGTAAGAAAGAAAGAAAGAAGAAACACAGAAATCTATTAGACGCCTTATGGCTCTGCACAGAGATGGGCAGTGTCGGGGGGGAGGGCGGTCACAAGAGAGCACGGTGGCGGAGGGAGGGGGCGATCTGGGTCGCTTGGCATCAAGATGCGTTAATGCTTATGTTATAGTTGTAGTCGTTGGTGTTGCCGGTGTTGTTATGGTTGTTATTGTTGCACATGTTGGGATTTCAAACACACCAAATCAAAACAAGTCGAACCTCAAATACAGGGTGCTCTTTAAAAGATTGGCAATAGCATATATTCATGCATAAGTATACGCAGATCATGTAGAATATAAGTATGAACTGAGCTAGGTTGACCAAATAAGAATAATAAAAAGAGTTTTGCAAATATTTTTGAAAATTATGATATTTTGAAAGATTTTGAAACTCTCAGCAAGTATGCTATAGATAACATACCAATCGATAACCATATATCTAAGCTGATGTTGTGCAATTTGGAGATCTTCTGAGCTTTGTTAACAAAAAACATATCGGAAAGAATTTTTGGAAATTCTTAAATTTCAAAATTTGAAAATTTTCAAAACTCTCAGCAAGTATGCTATAGATAACAGCTTCAGTTCAATCAACATTCAAAATCTCGGATATAAAACACCGGTCTAATTTATTGCCACACTGCGAAGCGATGTGAATGAACACCCTGTGTAACAGTATGCGCTGAGAGGGCAGTGGGTAGCCTAATGGTTACAAGAAGTTGCTGGCAGCAAGTGGACTGCAGACCCAACGAGGGGGATGAGGGGCGCAACTCGCACAAAATTTGTTACTATTTTGCTGTTGTTATTGTTGTTTCAATTTATGTATGTATTTGATTTGTGTTGTTGTTGCTGTTCATTTTTCAAAAATATTTTAAGTGAATTATAAGAGGCGCACTGGAAAGAGTGACCGAGCGAGACAGAGAGGGGAATAGAGAGTGAGTGAGAGTGAGAGAGAGTGAGAGAGAGTGAGTGAGAGGGGAGAGAGAGAGACAGGCAGGTAGTGTGGGGAGTAAGAGGAAGGGCAAGCCCACAAACAACTTTGGCCCAAAAGCTCCGCTAAGCAACGTAATACGCGTGGTAAACCCCCGCCCCAAAACAACCTTCCCGCTCATCATCGCCAACCTCATCATCCACCTCATCACCATCTTCAGCTGCTGCTGCTGCTCCAACGTCGTCGTCATCCGCATACTGCCTATTCACAGCATTCATTCGCAATGCGTATCGCGGTCTCTTCATCTTCGGCATATTCATCTGCAGCCGATGCCCATGATGACTCGCTCAAGTCTCACGCGTCGCGTCGCGTTGCGTTGGCAGCGCAGTCGCTGCTATCGCTGCTGCTGTTGCAAGCCTGAGCCGGACGCCCGCCGGCCCTTATTTTTTTCCCCCTTTTTTTTCAATTTTTGTTGTAACGGTAATAATCATGGCTCGGCTACGGAAGCTGTGCAATCGCAAAGTCCGAGCCCGAATCCGAGTCGCAGTCTGTATAAAAGCTCGGCGACAGCTGCCAAGTGCCATCATTCGTTAACCGGGATCAGCTCGAGCCGCACGAACGGAGATACACTGAGAGAAAGAATTAACAAGGGTTTAACGATATGAAGGTAAGAGTGAGACACGGAGAGAATTAGAGCGAGAAAGAATGGGGGAGAAGAAGGGATCTCCTCATCAAATTTTATGGATTATCCAATTACAAATTGCTGATGCACTGACTCCACTTCCATGCAGATCTTCATTTGTCTATTGGCCACGCTGGGCATCTGCAATGCCACATTACTATCGCTGCTGGGCGGCGGTGGCGGCGGCGGTGGCGGTGAGACCAAAACTACCTACAATGTCATAGCCACACCTAGTGGACATGGCGGTGGTCATGGCGGTGGACATGGTGGTGGTCATGGTCATGGACATGGCGGTGGTCATGGCTATGGACATGGAGGCGGTGGCGGCGGCGGCGGCGGCGGCTCTGCGCAGCTCATCAAGATCATTCTGGAGGATGGTGGACATGGCTATGGGCATGGCGGCGCCTCTGCTGGCGGACATGCCAGCTATGGACATGGCTATGCCAGCGGGCATAATCATGCTGCATATGGCGAACAGGTGTACAAGGTCATCGAGCAAGCTACTCCAGTAGCCTATCATGCAGCCAGCGGTGGTGGTGTTGGTGGTCATGGCGTTGGCGGTGGCTACTCCTATGGACACTCCTATGCAGCTGGTCATGGCTATGGTGGCGGCTCCTCCTCATCCTCGTCGCAGCTGAACGACATCTTGCCACAGATTATTCAACTTGTGCTGCAAGAGGATGCTCTGCATGGCGGCGGAGGCGGTGGCGGTGGCGGCTATGGCAATGTGGATGCCATCAATGGACAGCTGATCAACACCTTCGGGCACAAGGGCAAGGCCATCATTATGCGTGCGGATAAGGCACAGGGTGCCTTCTTCAAGAGCGGTCATGTGGTGCAACGCGGCACCTTGAAGGTGATGCGTGTCGAGGAGCAGCAACAACACCATGGAGGCGGAGGTGGTGGTGGCGGTGGCGGTGGCGGCAGCTCTGGCCATCATGGCGGTGGCTGGAGTCAGGGTGGTGGTGGTGGTGGTGGTGGCTGGAGTCAGGGCTGGAGTAATGGCCCCTCCTCCGGCTGGTAGTGATTATCCTGCCACCCCCCCCATTCCCCCTCCCCTCTATTTAGTTAGACCAAATGAATTGTTTTTTTTTTTATAAATATTTTTTTTTAATAGGCTAAGTCGCATGCGAGTGATGAAATGAGAGAGAAGATTGCATCGTCATTGTTAAATTATTATTTTGTTCATAAATAAACATAAATATATAATTAAAATAACAAACAAACCAAACAGATACAGAAACAAAAACAAAGCTAATTTGATAAACTGCGAAACGAACGAACGGGGGAAAACACAAGAAAAGGGGACAGAAGAAGGAGGAAGCAGTTGAAGATGATGTGGAGACTCTCAAAAGTTATATCATAGAGTGACGACGACTTTCATCGATTGCCCTTGGAACGAAACACGACACAACCAAGTGGAGACTGTGTAGAGTGGAGAGAGTGGAGAGAGCGGAGAGAGCGGAAAGAGGGAGGGATGCGGGTGACCGACATAGGCCACAGCATAACCAATTGCCATTTAGTATTGATTTCGGATCTCACAAAGAGATAATGGGTATATACTCAAAACTGAAAATCAACAGAAATCATGACATAAAAATATTATGATAGAAATCCAATATATACAAAACTTGATACAAAGAATACAAAGTGAAACTTATAAAATCAATATACATGAAAGAAAAACTTGATAGAAAGTCAAGAAATATTATGAAGAGACTAAAGAGATATTTCTCAATAGTTTTAAGGAATCTCATTTTAGAAAAAATCTATTTAGAATAGATAAAAATAATAAATAAACTCAATATAGATTGCATGGCAATATATGTATATTATGGAAGACTTAAGAGATATTTCTCTATAACTTCAAAAAAAACTCATTATGAATAAATAGATAGTACAATCAATGATAAATAAACTCAATATAGATTGCATAGCAATTTAAAAATAGATTTTAAAGTCGACAAAAAAAAAATATATATATATATTTAATATATGTATATATGTATGTATATATATCTATTTAGTTAATATATTCAAAGATTGAATAATAGTTTGACGCCGTTCACCAATGTCAGTCTTATCTACAAATTATTCAATAATTGTACTTTCATCACCTTTCAAATACGATCTGGCATAACATTAAGTAAATGTCTAAAGAATCTGGTTCCGAATTTGAGATGAATCTGTCAATGGATTAATGCATTCAAGCAAAACATAAAAATTGAAAATTATACAGATAGATAGATACATGTATTCCTCAATCCGGTATCGAAATCTAAAAGTGTACTGGTAAAGCAGTTAAATTTGAATTTGAAAAAAGATGAACACATTTTTACGCCATTTACTTTCAACTCAGAGAAATGTGATTAAAAGTGCATTAGAATACCCTGTACAAAATTTAAGATAACGGGTATGCTTAACATCCCCAGTCTAGATATATTTTTGGAGATATTACAAAAGCAATAAGTATCACATATCACATTGTAGATATTTGTATATAGAGATTCTGGAAATAATAGGTTTTTATTTCCCAAAGTAACCTCAATGAATGAATTGTCTGTTTTATACTACGACGATTATCCAACATTACTAAATTTGGACTTGGTTACGTTACGCAAAAGATACTTCCGCCTTGGACCCGTCCAACACCGTTTTGGATTTTGTCACAGATGCAAATCAGTTATGGGCGACCCGAAAGTATGCAACAATTTAAGCATAAATTGATTGATCAAGAGGATTGATTGTCAAAAACAAAAGAGTTGCGAAGCTCGAAGCGAATACACGCTGTAGGTTGCGTAGTGACGAGCCACGTGCATATACCCTATATGGGGGCTCCGAGTTATGCCTATGCCATACTTTCAACAATTTAAATGTTTGCAAAAATTTATGATACCCAGTTAAAGCAGCTTTTATGGGTGGAGGGCATAAAAGTGTCAAACAACTCTAAACAAAGGCGAAACAAAAAAAAATCATTGATGGGGGACAAAAAAACAACCAACAAATAATATTTATAAACTTATTGTATGGCTATATTATGTTTCGTTATTTTATTTATAATTTATTTTTATTTTTTTTTTTAGTATTTGTAAGCATGAAATCATATGGGGAAGCTTAACCAATAGTTGGTGGCATTAATTTGCATTTTCTGTCTATAGACACATATGCTTAGTATAGTATAGCATAGAGAGAGATAGAACTACTAGCTGATAGAGAAAGGGATAGAAGATATTGAATATACCCACTAATAAATGTACACAAAAGCAAAGAATCAATCAAGGCGCTATGGATACACTTTGTGAACTGAGCTTGAGTTTCAATTCGATTTCGATTTCAAATTCGACTTTGATTTGGAATTGAAACTGAAAACTAACTTGACTACAGTTTTCGATTTACGATTCATTTTTATATGTATGTATATATACTTATTTTTCTTTCATTTTATTAACATTTGTTGGATTTTTGTAGTTAGTTTTTTTCTGCAGGAACAAGTTCTCATTGTTCTGTCTGAATGGTTTGGAGCGTCCAAATGCGAATTCGAATTCGAATACGGATTCGATCGGATTCATTCAGCAAGCATTCACAATTCAAATATGGAATCTCAATAATAATGCCAAACATCTAAATCCCTCCCTTTATATAACCGAAATTTACATAACGACTTTTGAAACGCTTCTCTTAATTTTTTTTTTTTTATTTTTGTATCACTCTACACTTATTTATTTGAAATGTTGTTCTATTTGTTTGACTGTCAGCTTTGGTGTCGTCGTCGTCGTCGTCGTCGTCGTCGTCGTCGTCATCGTCATGATCGTTGCTGCTCCAGTTTCGAGCAGAGTTCTCATCCATCTCTGGGTATATAAGCCCGACGTCTGATCGAACAAATCAACACAAATCATTCAGTTATCCAATCAACATGAAGGTAAGCCAAAGGTTTCCTTCATCTGAGGATCTTTAATTCTAAAAATTTTTTTTTTTTTTTTTTTTTTTTTTTTTATCGTGCCTTTGCAGTTCGTTCTTGCCTCTCTGTTGCTCGCCGCTTGCCTGGCCCTTGGCTCCAGCAGCGCCATCTATGGCGGTTACGCTTCGGTTCCAGTGGTCCGTCATGTGCCCGTCGTCCGTACCGTGCCCGTGGTCCGTCATGTGCCCGTCGTTGACTCCGTTGCAGTGCCCGTTGCCGTGCCCGTCCACCGCACCGCCTACGTGGCTGGCCCCTCTGTGGTCCGCGTCGGTGGCATCTACGAGTCTCCCCTCGCCTACAGCGGCTGGTTGAAGCAGAAGAAATAAGCGAATCACCACCCCCCCAAACTACAAATCGATCCTTACGCTTTTCGACAATTCAATGTCCTGAATGAAATATTTTTTTTTTTGATATTTTTAGTAGCTTGAAAATAAATCCTCAAAAAAATCTGTAAATTCTAAAAGAAATTGCTGAAATCTTTGCCAAAAGTGGAAACTTGGGAACTACGATCTGATCTACAACATTTATAACTATAGTGGGTATTAGATAAGATGCAAAAATTTCTCTATAATTTCATTTTCTTTTTGTAGTGACGAAGGTATAAATATTTTATGTAGGAAAATGGAAAAGTTGCGTTATAAAATCCAGACAGAAATATGATAGATACACTATAGACTGCAACTTGAGAGTTAAATGTTGAGTTTTGGTTGACAAATGGTTGAATAATTTTTATGTTACATTGAGATTGTTTGCAGATTTGTCAGCTGCATTCCCACACTAATTGGCACATACAATTTCACACACACACACACACACAGGCAGTTGGATATAAACAAATCTATGTATTGTGTGTATGTATAGAGCGATTAAGTGAGTTTTATGGGCATTTGACAATGTTAGTATTAATTGTTTAGCTTGCTTATTTTTGTTGGCCTTTTTGGATCTTTTGGTATTTTACATAACTGCCAAAGAGTGGAGCGGTTAGCTTTAATAGCACTCAGTTGACAACAAAACTTACCAACATACATACATATGTACATATGCACATATGGAGCTATAGATATGTCAGTATGTATGTAATTCGGAACAAAGCGCATTTCGTTTCACCTTGAAATGATGGCCTAAAATTGAGTCAAGTTGGAGTTTTGGTTTTTTTTTTTTTTTTGGGTTTGGTTTGCACTTTGATGGGTTCACGTGGGCAGCCCCATAGACAGCCAGCCGCCGTGTGAGGCAACTCTCTATGGTATGCGCAACAGATGCAGAGAGACGCACAGAGAGCGAGAGAGAGGAATAAAAAGAGAACGAGACAGATAGCTGCCGTTGATGTGTTATCAGCAAATGGCCACGGTCAGTTTCAGTTATTCATTTTCATGCTAATTAGGAGTTGCGGCCGCTTTCGGAATTTCGGAAATGCATACCGAACACCAGCCGACCGCCCTGCCGACCACCAGCCCAACCTGCCGACCGATTGCAGCTACGCTTCGTCTCGCCTCGTGTTGCGTTCATTGCGTATGCAGTCGTATGACTGTGTGTGTGTGTGTGTGTGTGTGTGTGTCTGTGCATAGGCGCTGCGTGTGAATATGGGGAATGGGAATTGAAGAACAAGTTCATCGTTCATCCGTTTGATCGGCTCGTAACGTGTTCATCGCCAAACGGTGGGCGCGGCTGCCAATGAAAATGAAAGCGACAGCGGCGGCGACTTCTATGCGACAACAACAACAACAACAACAACAAATAATGTGTTGTTTGGGGCAAAATGAATATCGATGACAAGAGCAACATACCACCGACACCATCACACTTTGCATCATCTTTGATCATGATAATGAACATGATAACGCTAATAATGATGTGCCGTTGTTGGCAAATGATCATTATGCTCTGGCGACGGCCCTTGCAAATGTTCATGTTAATGAAATGCTTTTGTTTAGCGCATCGGCATCGGCATCGGGCAGGGCTGGTCTCTTTGGGATGTGAACGAGATTGCGTTGCCATTGCGGTTGTCGTTGCCGTTGCCATTGCCATTGCCTGAATGATGTGCTGCTCATCATGATGATGTTTTACAGCTCTGCGCTGTCACTGCTCTGCTCCCGCCGCTGCTGCCGGCGCTGATTACAACGTTTCTTTCTGGTTGTGTAGCTTCTTCAGTTTGATCCACATTTTGATATAAAAGCAGAGGTCTGGTCAAGTTGGGGCATCAGTCGACTCGTGTCTGTCCACAGTACAATCTAATAGAATTTACCTCTGTCTTTAAGTCGTTCCCTCTCAAGCCGGAATAGTCAACATGAAGGTAAGAGCAGCACTTAACCACCAGTTTGTTCCTTGACTTGACTCTAACCGCCATCCAACGTGCAGGTCTTTGTGTGTCTGTGCGCGCTCTTTGCTGTGGCCAATGCTGGATTCTTGGGTCTCCTCGGTGGTGGTGGTGGTGGCGGCGGCGGCGGTGGTGGTAGCTCCAATGGATTAAAGGCTAGTATCAGTCTTGGCGGCAGCGGCGGTGGTGGTGGCGGTGGCAACTATGGACATGGTGGCAGCTATGGTCATGGAGGCTCGTATGGCGGACATTATGGGGGCTCCCATGGCCATGGGCCTGTGCAGGTTGTCAAAGTTATCCACCAACAGGGTGGCATCTCTGGCGGTGGTTATTCTGGCGGGGGCTACTCTGGCGGCGGCTATGCTGGTGGCTATAGCTATGGACCCGCTCCACAGGTCTATAAGGTGAAGGTCATCTCTGGCGGCGGTTCATCCGATGGCCCCATCTACCACAGCCATGCTCCCTCCTCCGTTAAGGTGATCAAGGTATTGCACCAGGATTCCGCACCACTCGTTGGCGGTCCCATCGTCGAAAGCGGTCCCCAGGTTATCAAGGTCTTGCACGAGACCCATGGAGCTTCTGCCATTCAGTCCATTGGCTCTGGTGTCGGTCTCAGTGCACCCACAAAGGTAGTCCGCGTCATCCATGAGCACGCATCGGTTGCTGCCCCAGCTCCCGTCTATACTGCACCGGCTCCAGCTCCCGTCTATGCTGCACCGGCTCCTGCTCCCGTCTATGCTGCACCGGCTCCAGCTCCCATCTACACAGCGCCTGCTCCCGCTCCCATTTACAGCGCACCCGCTCCAGCTCCCATTTACAGTGCACCAGCAGTGGCTCCCGCTCCAGCTGCCGTCTACGGTGCACCCATCTCAGCACCCGCCCCCGCTCCCATCTACAGTGCACCCGTCTACAGTGCACCCACTTACAGTGCACCACTGCCAGTGGCTGCTCCACAGCCAGTCTACTCAGCACCGGCAACCACTGCCTATGCCGCCCCAGTTGGCATTTCCGCAGCAGCTTCAGCCGGCGCCCAGTACAGCGCATCTGTCTCTGCCCCATCCCCTGTGCTTAGTGTGCCCGAATCCGCACCAGCCCCAAGCTTCAGCCAAGGACCAGTGCTGAGTCTGCCCGCACCAGTGGAGGAGTCCGCTCTGCCCGTTGGACATACACCTGCCCAGACCTATGGACCACCCCATTTTTAAGTAGCGGTTATCACAGCAACAACAACAACAACTACAACAATAGCACAGATCACCATCAGCAAGAGCAGTGGGAGGCCATATACACGAGTCACCATAATTCACCATGAGATATTACACCACAGTGGTGTGCAAAGTACCTGCCTATCCTAGCTACCTATGTACCTTCGACGACTACTTCGAGGTATCGACCTATCGACTTATCGACCTAACGAATTTCATTTCGACCTTCCTCTTTCCCTACACACCAAACTATCGCCATAAGTTATTCAATTATTTTTTTTTTATGTATCCTAGTTTTAACTCGTTGTTTTTTTTTTTGGTTTTGTTATAAAAAGTATGGAAAATAAACAAACTGTTAAATGAATATTTATCGAGAGCATTTTGAACTAAGCTAAGTTTATAGAGTAGCATTGGATATTGAATGTGGGTAATGTGGGTATATCTGATAATGATTGCGCCAAAATAAATATATAGATCTGATTGGGAAGTATGTATAATGTAGTATGTAAGATGGTGTGAAGGGAAGTGTGAAATGATGGAGATGATTAATTTTGATGTAAAAATTCCAATGATTATTCCTAATTCCTGATCCTAATTCAGCTTAAGCTGCGATTACTTTTAGTGTTACTCTTGAAAATTTTCGATTAACTCAATTCGATTTATTTGAATTTAAGAAATTATAAATTTTGAAATGAACTTGATGTATTATAAATTAGAAATCTTATTGACACTTATGTAGGCCTGCTCAATATTATATTTATAATATTTCTCAATCTCCATTTGAATAAAAAAAAAATTAACTTTTTTTCGAAATACTTTCGTTAACTTTTTGACTCATAAACGTGGTTGATAAATCGATTGATATGTTGTTTTCACATTGCACTATAAAAAAAAAAGAAATACAAAAAAAAAACGATAAAATAACGAGTGGGAAACAATAGAGTTTTAATCATGGTTGCCCTTTGTAAACTTGACCTTCTTCGCTCTGCTGCTCTGACAACTGAATTGAGGCGCGTCAACGTCGGCAGAGGCGTCGGCAGCGGCAGTGACTGCGACTGCGCGCATGCCGTCGACATTTGCATGAGAAATGCGTTAACATATTTAACATTTCTTTGATGGCGCATTTACAAATGTGTATGTATTTAAACACGGAAAAAAAATTAATAAAAAAAAAAATATCAGATTGATCATGGATTTGCTGTTGTTGTTGTTGTTGCGCGGCATTTTGACGATTTATGCATTATTATATATTCGCTATTGTTTTTTCATTTTTTTTTTACTATTGTTTCATAACAATTTCTAGCTGTTGTTGTTGTTGCATTATTATTATTTTCTGGGAGGAGAGCATCAACATTTGTTATGCTTTAATTATTTTGTTCTTTTTTTTTTTGTTGTTGTTGTGTGTGTGGAGAAAACGCACAATTGCAAACGCTTTTATTGTTGTTGTTTGTTTGTTGTTGTTGTTTTACTTGATCATATTTATATTCATGTTGTTGTTGTTGTTATTAAGTTGTTATATTAATTGTTGAAATGATTTATTCGGCAGCCTTAACAAGCGCCTCAGCAACTTCCACAGCAATGGCAGCCTCCGCCTTGGCCTGAAATTGTAACAAATTTTTAAATTGTTATAAACAATAATTATATGTTAAGTATGTATGTGAGGGTACCTTCTCGTTGGCAGCGGAGCTGAACTCGGACTGGTATTTGGAGAGCAGCTGCCTGGCCTCACTGATGTCAATGTCCTCCACTTTGTGGGCCTCCTCGGCGAGCACCTGCACCGACGAGTCCTCGTTGACGGTCACTGAGCCGCTGGACACAAAATATTTGGACAGTTTGCCCTCATTGTCGGTGACCTGAACGACGCCGGGCTTCAGCACAGCTGCAAACAGATTCGTCATTCAGTTTCAATGGATGGATGATATAACCCATCTGTGGATGGATGGATGGATGGATAGATGGTGGCTTACCAAGTGTGGGCACATGTTTGGCCAAAATACCAAAGGATCCGCTGAACGATGGCACATCGATCTGACGAACGACAGCGGCATCGTAGAAGGTCTTGTTGGCAGCAGCGAACGTCAACTTCATCTCGTCCGAGTAGCTGCGATTCTGGGCCAGGCGAGCGCCGCGAGCGGCCAAGAGACGAGCATTCTTCACGAACGACATATTGCGCTGCAAATGAGGCACAGTTGTGGAGTTGGTGAATATTCATCTCAATGTGCGTTAATATCAATATCAATTAAATTTGCATTAAATACACACAAATTATGTAACTTTATAGGTTAGGCAGCAAAACAAAATACCACCATCACCAACCAAGTGTGTTATGATGTCACATGTACACTTGAATGCTGCTCTCGATTGTTACGTTTTTCTTATTGCCATTTGCAAACTTATTGCATTTGCGATTGGATTACCTTTTAATTGTTTTGGAGTGTGGCGAAAATAAAGAGAATACTATCAGAATTCTTTCAGTCGTTCAGCTCGTAATCAGAGTGCCGCTACTTAACAGAGTTGCTGCGAACAGCTTGTGATGTACTGTCGAGAACCAGTTCAATTGAACTCTCGCTGGCCGAGCTTGTGCGTTCATATAGTTCCGCTGCGCAGCCAGCTGTTGCCATGTCCACTGTTACTTCTTCTTCTATGCTATGTTATGTTATCAATTCGCCGTGAATTTTTTCAAATATTAAATACAATTATCAAATAAGCAAATTTACTTGAATTAAAAAACAATTTGTTAATGTTAAAAGCAAATAAAATAGTAAAGTGAGAGAAAAATAAAAAAAATAGATTATATTTATCAGTAACAGTTATTATCGATAGTTTGCCTCGATAACAGCAACCCGGTTTCGATTTGTTTGTCACATATTTTGGCAAGGATTGGCGTAAGCGTTTGTTGTTATGTTACTGTGAATTCGTCAAGTCTGTCAAATGAAGAAAGTGTAGAAGAGTAAGAAAAAACGTGCTTTTAGTTTTGTGTGTACATGTTGTGTGTGTTCTAGTTTTGGTTTCAAAAGGATTTTGAACAATAAAGATGCAACGATTTGAACTCTGGATAACTCTGGCCACACTACTAACGCTAGCGGCAGCGTCACCGGCATTTGGCGCTGCACCATCGACCGACACGGTGTATGTAGGCGAGGGCACTACCATCGAAATAACCGGCAACAGATATGGACAAAATGTTCTGAGAACGTATTGCTATGAGGGGAAGCCTCGTTCCCTGATTAGTCTGTTCGAGACCGTGGAATTTCAGCTAAACATTGCCAACGAGGACTACTCTCAGTATGGCGGGCGAACGCCCCAGGAAGTGCTGGAACACTACAATGACCAGCGTTCGCTGTTTAGCATCACGCTCTTCTCCCAGAAGCGTCAGCGGGTGCAGTTGCCGCCGTTTGATCAGCAGTGCATTGGGATTGCCTCCAGGCAGCCGTACAACATCATCCTCAATCAGACGAAATGGGATTGGTGGCGGGTTTCTCAAATGATCCTTGGTATGCTGATCTTTTGGAGTGCCGGCAAGCTGGCTAAGAACAGCGTCTTCTACTACATTGCGGGCATTGTGATGGGAATCTTCGCCTCGCTGGTGATAATCATATTCTTCACCTCGAAGCTCTTTCCGCGACGCCCCATGATGTACGGGGTGCTCATTGGAGGATGGACCATCGGATTATTTATAATCAAACAGTTGACCGATAATTTGCGCCTCATACTGATCAACTACAGGGATTATGTGATGTGGTATATGGCGATCACAGGACTGATATCATTCTTTGTCTGCTATCGAGTTGGTCCGCCCAAGAATCCCCGTTCCCAACACATCATCATGTGGGTACTGCAGGCCATTGGCGGAGCATTCATATACTTCAGCAGTTGGCACACTCCCGGATGCATATTCCTAATGTCGGCCCTCATGGTCTTCTATTACATGCCCCGCTCGCTGCTGAGGTTTGGGAAACAGTTCTATAACCGTCGCTTTCCGCCAAAACGACGACTGCTCACCCAGAAGGAGTACTACGAGCAGACCATCAAGGAGACGTCCAAATCCCTGAGCGAGCTGCGCGCATACGTGACCAGTCCACAATGCAATCAATGGAGCGTTGCCAGATCATTGGGTAACCCACAGCGGTTCGCCCGATTCGCCAGTGGCGAACCGCATTTACTGGACGAGGAGATCGACATTTATTCGCGGCGCCTGGAGGATTCATTGGCGGACGAGGATCCCGAAGAAATGCTCCATTATCTACGCAACAACGTATCCTATCGTTCATTTGGAGGCACCCTAACACAACGGGACAGTATAAACACACACAACAGCTATCACAACGGTACCGATGATTCAGACTCCGAGGATCTGTCCACCTAGTCAACCTAGTTAGTTACACATATCTGTATATTTAGCTAAGATTTCGTTTCGTTCATAATTTCGCTTCCGCGACAAAAATTGCATTTGTACAAAAATCAATCCATTTCCCCAACACTGTCCTCGAACTTTTCGACATATTCTTAATATTTATAAATACAAAAAATAAGTTGGAATATATGAGGAAAATGTATTTTGTTCTTGTTGATAACCCCCGATTGGGTGTCGAAGTCCCAGATGTACATACATATGTACGTATATTCGATGATCGAGCGCTTGCCATCTCGCTCTATTCACTATCTCTTTCGTTTGTGCGTAGCGTTGCATTATAGAGAGAGAGATTTTTGGGAAATCTGGCAACTCTGAACAAATGTAATTAGAGTAACAATGTAAAATTTGATCGAACTAAGAACTATTTGGCCTAAAACGTTATTCGAAAAAGATCGTTAATTTCATCATTACTATTAATCTCAGTTAGTTGATTAGCCGTCCATAGCCATTATCAGTCGTGTAGCACCTTCTCCAGCTGTTTACTCCCCAATTTGTACATTATGATGTATGGATGTATGCATGTATGGATGTGTGGATTTGCCGTGTCGCAGTTGCTGTGCGAGATCTGTGGAGCAGCTACTGCCCATCATCGACATCGGCCGACATGTTGATGCACTCGAAGGTTTCTGCCAAATGATCCATTTGCCTGCCATAAACCCGATACCGACGACGACCTTCGCGTCGTGGCAACGGCGTATAGTTTGGACTACGCATATCCTGGCAGCCAAGTACGGGCACAAAATTCGGCTGTATTGTTGGGGGCTGCAGCTGTTGAATTATTGGTTTTCAAATGAAAATACTTTCAAGTTACTTTACGACTTCAACTTACGACGTTAGTTTGTGCATCTGTTGTGTGGCAGGTTGTGTGATTTTCGCACTGCATGGGTTCCATAGCGTTTACTTTACAATTATACGTTTGTTATTCGAGATAATTTCAACGATTCAATAGAACAATATTGTATTTCCTTAAAAGTCTAAAAAAAAATTCTTTGTTTCTTGGCAATGTTGTTTACAGCTGACAACTTGTCAACTGAACAGCTGATACGCTGGCACTGCCAGATGTTAAGCAGGGTTGTATTTACTGTGCTGTAAAATTCAGCGTTGTTCGTTAACAGTCTCTGTTATTCAATCAGCGTTGCCAACTGCATTTCAAATTTGCTCTATCGCATTTTAGGGCTGTTTTACATTTTAAATTTAACCAACTGATTTTGCTGCTAATATTTAAGTTAATTTGTTGCAATGCCTTGCGTTTTGTTAATGTGTATTGTTAATCACAAATTGCACTATTATTTCTTAATTATAATAACTCTCATTTAATAATTCTTAATTCTCATAATGTTAGTACATTATTAGTATAGTTATTTTCATAACGGCATTGTTTTGAAAGTCATGTAATGTTATTGGCGCCAATCAGTTTGAATTTGAAATACAAATTTATGACAGCTCAAACATTTTAAATTTATTTAGCAGCTCATTAGCTATATAAATTATTGGTGTATTATTAAATGTTGCTCCCGCAGTGTATTCGCTCTCTCTCTCTATATATATTTCTTTCTCTTTCGCTATGCGCTGTTCTCATCTCTCCACGTCTGCCATGTTGACATTGACGCTGACGAGATGATGTTGATGTTGCGTCGAGTCGAGTCGCGTCGCGTCGCGTCGGCGGGTTCCAATTTCCTTTCGCCATAATTTTTGGCACTTTATGTTCCTACAGATAAGAACTACATACTTAATATGCCGGACTCTATTTTTTTTTTGTTTTTGGGATCTTTCCGATCGTCTTTATGCTCTTCACTTTTATTTGTATTTTTTTTTATATATGTGGTTTTTTTTTTGTGCTCCTCTTGTTTTTTGGGTTGAAAACGTTTTAAGTGTTTAGCGCTAAACGTTTCCACTTCCCAAAGCAATTGATATGCTTCGCATTAGGAGCTGCCCTCTCCTTGCCCTCTCTCTCTCTCCCTCTCTTATCCTTTTTCGTTGCAGGCACTTGTAAAATGTTGCACGTTCAGCCAAAAAAAAAAAATAAGGGAGAAAAAAGACACCAAAGAGGAAACCAAATTTGGGAAACAAACATTATACAAAATGAAATCAATTTACTTCTACTTCTAGTATGTCTGTGTTTCTCCGTTCGTTTTCGTTATTATCTGCATTTCTCCCACTCTTCCAACTTAAATCGAACTCGGACTGCGTAACGAAAATCCATTTCATAATCTTTATGTGTGTTGACAATTTTTACCCATGGCCCCGACATCGTCAACCTCCTCTAAGTCATTCTCTCCCACTATCTCGATCTCTCTCTCTCTCTCTCTCTCTCTGTTTCTCTCTCTCTCTCTCTTTCTCTTTTTACTCTCTCTCTCACACACTCTTGCTACTACTCCAATAACTAAAGACTCCCCTGCTACAAAACTCATTCTCTATCGCATTCTACCTATCACTATCTCGCTCTCTCTTTCTTCACTCTCTCTCTCTCTCTCTCTCTTTACTCTCTCTCTCTTTCTTTCTTTGGTCTTTTCACTATTTCCCTCACCCACTTTACAGTCCTATCTCTACTTTTTTTCGTTGATTTTGTTTTTGAGTTCACCTTTAACTAGGGTTTTCCCGTTCACACGTTCAGCCCCATGGAAAATTTTTGTCGTCCCCATATTCTACATACATTCATATACATATGTACATATATAGTATATATGTATGGATACATATATGAGTTTATGTTGATCAGTTTTCAATAATTTACATATAAATTAAGCTAAACTCGATTTTATTGCGGTTAGAGAGTGAATGTGGAAATGGGGAAATCTAAGAAAAACTAACGATTGGGGGCATTTTGTAGGTTTATATACATACATATATGTTTATATGTATGTGGATAGGTTGAGTTGGAGGAACACCCATTACAGTTACAGTTAAGGTTACGTGAATGTTGACGATCTTGTCTAGACCGAACCGAACATATGTTTCCCCTACATGAAATTAACATATTTGCTAAGTAGCGATTGCCCATGTCATTGACACGCCTCTCGAAAATGTTCTTCAATTATTTACCATTCTATGGGATTTTGAGAAACTGCATCAACAGTATAATCAGCAGTTACTTAAGTTATATACATACATAGTTGCTACTTCAGGCAATTTAAAAATATTAATTTGACTATGACAACATTGCTATTGATATTACAACCCCCAACATTGCATTTATTATAATAATAGTTCACTACTTGCTCCAAATTTAAGCACACTACAACTTTGACAATCCATAACTTCCTCAAAAATTAACCGATTTTCAAAATTTTTGCAATTTTGTCAATGTTTCTGATCATAAATTAAAAGTGCATCAAAAAATTTTTCATTTTGGCACTTTTTAATTTTTGACCATTTTTCACCGTTTTTGCATACTAACCCCTTAACAAAAAGTAAAAAAATTTTAAAATTTTGAAATCCAAATTTTTTTGTGCCCAATCGATTTCTGGCATCGAAATAAGCATAAAAAACTTAAGCGCACTTGATTTGGAGCAGTATTTTAGAAAATATGGCCAAAAAACTGAAAAAATGGTCAAAAAATGTCCTTTTGGCCAAAAAATGAAAACTGTCTCAACTTTGAGAAACCATAAGTATGCGAAATCTGGAGCGATTTTCAAAGTGTTTGGATTTTTGGAAATGTCTCTCATCCGACTTTAAATTGACATCAAATGTTGTATATACCTTTTTGAAAATATGGCAAGTAAAGTGAAAAATTGTAAAAATATCGGATTTCAAGGTAAAAAATTAGACTGAGTAAACTTTGACAATCCATAACTTTCTCAAAAATTAACCGATTTTCAAAATTTTTGCATTTTTGTCAATGTTTCTGAACATATAATAAAACTGCATCAAAAAATTGTCCATTTTGTCACTTTTTAATTTTTGACCAATTTTCACCGTTTTTGCATACCAACCCCTTAACAAAAAGTAAAAAAATTTTAAAAATTTAAAGTCCAAATTTTTTGTGCGCAATCGATTTCTGCCATCAAAATAAGCATAAAACTCTTTAGCGCACTTGATTTGGAGCAGTATTTTAGAAAATATAGCTGAAAAATGTTAAAAAAAAAAACAATTTTGAGAACCTATAACTTTGGCAAATTTGAACCGATTTTGAAGTGCGTTGCATTGTTGGGAATTGCAGTGATTTTGAATATATGTACATATCTCAAAATGTATTCCCAAGTTTATTTGATTGAGGCCCTCGTCGAGACTCCCTCGTAGGGACTCCCTGCTAGGGGTCAGGTAGTTGTCGAAAAGCAATACGCTTGCCACTGACAGCAATATGACCCCTGGCTATACGCTCTGCTTGCCACACACACTCACATACATATGTACATATGTATGCTAGATGTTGTTATCTCTCTTTCTCTTACTAGCAGTTGCTGTCTTTGTCATGCACACTTGAAGTAAAAGTCACATTGAGGTACGAAGAGCAAATGATCTGTGACTTGACTTCATCTCAACTCAACTCAACTCATCCCATTCCATTTCATCTCATTCCATCTCATCTCGTCTCATCTCAAGTGTTTTCACTTTTTTGTCACAGTGCGTTGCAGACAGACGGTGGAAATGGCAGGAGTAGAGGATGAGGTACGAGAAGGAGTAGGAGTAGCAGGAGTAGGAGCAGGAGTAAGTGTAGGAGATGGGTATTGGGTATGGGAATGATGAAGGGCAACAACAATTATAATAACAATAACTAACTGTAAGTGGATACTTGGGCTGCCACTTTGGACTGTCATTTGTTTGTAATAAATATTCAGTCTATAGTAGCAGAAGAAGCGAGAGAGAGAGAGAGAGAGAGAGAGGGAGATATGTAGTGAGAGATAAAGAGAGAGAGATAGATACTCTATCTAAGACAAAAGATATGTAGGTTGCAGGATCGTTACGCATGTGTCGCCAAATGAAATGAAGCAATTAAACTGAAAATATCTATGTATATATGTATGTATGTACATATGTATGTACATAAGGATACACAGTATTTACATATGGTCATAGTACTTATGCATACATACATACATACATATACATATGTACATATATGTCTATATATACTATACAATATTTGGGAGTTCGCGTAGGCGTGTCTGACCAATGCACAGGCCAACAAAAATATATATATACAAAAAAAGAAAAAATTAAAAAAAAATAATAAAAATAAAAAAGAAATATATGGAAAAAGGAAAACACATATTTGAGAAGAAAAAATAAGAACAAAAAAAAGTTGAGACTAAATATGTGAGATGCAACGAAAAATGATTGTCAACACATGGAAGTTGTCGCCGCGTTGGCATTTGCAGCACCAATCTGTTGCACACACACACACACACACACGCACACACACACACACGCACACAGCTGTACACTGTCTATGCCTGTTGCCTCCCCCTGCCCCTGTCCCTGTCCCTGTCCCCGCCACGCCTTGCCACAACTCGCCCTGTGGCAAAAAGTTTAATAACATTTGCTTAATTTGCAAGCATATTGTTGTTGTTGTTATTGTTGTTGTTGTTGTTGTTGTTATTGTTGTTGTTGTTGTTGTTGTTGTTGTTATTGTTTTGTTTTCCCTGCCTTCATTTAGGGGTGGCGGGGTGTTGTGTGGTCGGGGTGGCGGATTGTTTTTGAAATTGTAGCTGCAGTTGCAACTTACTTCCGTTGCGAGGCAAGCACTTCCTATTGGTCAATGGGTTGCAGGCTGCAGGCTGCATGCGGCATGCGGCATGCGGCATGTTGCAAGCAGACAAACAAAAGCTTTGCAAAAAGGAAGCTGCCTCATCAGCTGCAACATCATTATCATGGCCATTATCATCATTAACATGCAGCTACGGCTCTCGCCAACTATCTCCCTCTCTCACTCTCTCTGTGTCTCTCTCGCTCTCTCTGCTGCACGCACCTAAAACATGTTAATGTTGCAAGCTGCAAATTTTTGTTCAATTTTTTGTTCAATTTTTTTTTTTTGCCTTGTTTTTTTTTAGGCTTTGCTTGTTGCAAGCTCTGGCTGCCGCCTGTTGCATACCCTTATGCAGGCAGCTCCACAGGCAGTTAGTATAGGGAAGAGCAAGAGGTAGAGAGAGATAGATAGAGGGTGAGAGAGAGAGAGAGAGAGCGAGAGAGGGGGGGGAGAGCATCTTGAGTGTTGGCAGCATTTTCGGGTTTCGCAGTGAACCGGACCGCAACTTGGCGTCTCTTTTGCCACATGCATACATACATACATGTATATACATATACATATATGTATGTGCGTGTGTGTGTGCTTACAACATAATTTTTAATTTATAGCGGCAGCGGCAAGTACAGTTGAGGTTTGAGTTAAGTTGTGCCAAAAGGCAAACAACAACAGCAGCAGCAACAGGCGGCATGAGACGCTTTTGCTGCCGCATGCTGCATGCCACATGCAACAGGCGTCTGTCTCAGCCGCAGCTTCAACATCAACATCATCTTCATCATCATCATCATCATCATCGTCATCATCATCATCATCATCCTCGTTGTCGTTTTCGGTTTCAGTTTCGTTTTGCCGGCGCAGTTAAAAAACGAAGCAACAAAGAAACAATTAAAATATATACCTATTTATACATATGTATATATATTAAAAAAAAAACTGAAGCTCGTTAAAAAACTAAGGCGAGACAAGAAAAAAACAAGCAGTAAAAGAAGTCTCGTATAGAAACGAGAACCAAAACAAAAGCAGAAAAATATTCATGCCCAATGCCAATGTCCCCTTATCCCAGTCTGTTTATAGTTGCCTCGCCTGTTGCAAGTTGCAGGTTGCAAGTTGCCAGTTTGTAGTACTTGCCACAAGCAATATATCTGCAAAATTGAGACAGTCTAGCCGCAGTTTTGACAGACTTCGGGATACCCAGTACTCTGAGTACTTTCAGAGACAAATCAATTGGAACTTTAAAACAGTTTTCCAAAACTTTCAAAATTAAACTGAATTTAGAATTTAATTTTATTTGTAATTGATAGTACATATTTAGAAGAGTTAAGAATTATGCTATATATAATTTTATTATATAAACTTAAAAATAACTCGTGATTGACAGTATCTTAAGAAGTTGAGAATGTACATTAATTTAGAATTTAATTATATTATATTAATACAAAAAAAAATAAAATTGTAATTGATAGTGTTTTAAAGAGTTTCGAGAATTACACTGTATATAGAATTTTAATTTATTATATTACAAATAATTATATTGTAAGGAAAAATAAATTATATTTTTTATACTTTTGAGATAAATTAAAAAAAAAATCAAAAAACAATATTGTAATGAAAAATAAATTATATTTTTTTTACTTTTGAGATAAATTAAAAAAAATTTCAATTAATAATTGTTATAATTAAACCAACTTAAAAAAAATTACAAAAATAAGAAATAATAAGCAATAAATTTATAAAACTAAGGAAATTAAATTAACTTTGAACATTATATAAATCAGCAAATTAAATTTACTAAAAAATAATGATAAAAAAGGATTTTTAAAAATAAATTGTTTTTATTATTTCTTTCAAAATATCATATAAATGAAATAAAATGTAATGTAATTAGAATATACAAAGTAAGTAAATCTGCAACTTTAATTATTTTTAAGCTACTTAGTATAATTAAAAATTAAACAGTTTTCTTAGTAAAAAAATATATATACATACATATATTTAATAAAATAATAATTGTATGATTATTATGTGATATGTGATGGATGCGTAGATACCCTGCAAATATTTGTCAATCAGTGCTGCGATCATCCCTCAGCGTTGTTAACCCTTATCTCCCATCTTACCTTATCTCTCTCTCTCTCTCTATCCCTCTCTCTCTCTCTCTCTCTCTCTTGCACTCTCTCGCTCTCTATCTCTCTTTGTGTCTATATCTACTATCTGTTGTCACTGCTATTCATGCCACACCGCCTTCGGTGTTCTATGGCTAAAGGACAAACAAAAGTCGACGAAGAAAAAATAGAAAAAAAATACAAAAGGAAAAAAAGTTGAAAGCTCACAAAACTTACAATAATTACAGTTCTTCCGCAATGCTGCACAAACTGAGGCAACAGCTGTCAGACACGCACACACACACACACACAGAGAGAAAGAGAGAAAGAGAGAAAGAGAGAGAGGGAAAACATGTTTCTGGTTGTATGTGGCAAGTTGGCACAGTCTGCGATTCTGTCGTTTATTAGCTTGCAACAAAATTATGATGGTTGGCAAATTGGTTGCATGTCCTCTGGCCATGCCCCATATGGCTGCAATTGCAAGCCACTTTACGCTGCCAGTTAGTTAACCCCCCCACACACACACACACACACACCACCCCTTCGACCACCGACACTCACTCCCCTACACCACCAACACCATCAACCCCCTCATCACCGCACAGACACATTCGTGCTGCTCAAAACTGATGATCCATGTCATTTAAGTCGAGTAATAATGCGCCCCACTTCAAAAGACTCCCCAAAATATATATACATATACATATATATACTAAATATAAAAATATGTATATGCCCCAATCATAATTAGTTGACAACCGTTAATAAAGTTTGCGGGGAAACAGTGTGTGGACTTGAGGAGGTTCCAAGCACCAACGGCACGCGATGATATATGCGAGTACCTTCATTACGATAGCTGTGATTATCAGGCGACGACAGCATCTCCCCCCCTCCCCTCCCCGCTTCCCTTAAGTGAAGAGTTCCCCCCTAGGGAAACACAAGACTAAGGTATCTGCAGATAGATCTCTACCTCTATCTACTTCTGTGCATAATCCTCGAAGCCATAATCCTTGACGAGTCCTTTGCTAATCCTGCTGACTTTGGCAGCTGTTGCCAAAATAGTTAATGAGCAATGGGAATTGAAAGAACTGAAGATAAAGAAAAGAAGAACATAGAAAAATAAATATTTGATCAGTTCGAGGACACGAGTCAAACGTAGATATCCTGTGGCGACTCCAAAACCATAACAACCAATATTCGAAGAAGTCCCATGTAACGACAGTGTGGACATCAATCAAACACATGCCAACTGATCAATCATGTAAATATCCATAGAAATATAGATACATTCGGAATGATCTTAAGTGTATTTAGCATATGTAAGTCTATGGACTTGTGGATTTAACAACTTTCACAAGGATTATGCATGTTTGCACAATAATCCTACACGAGGTGAGTCGAGGTTCTACTACTTTCGTGACTATCGTCTAAGCTACACCTGGAGAAAAAAATGTTGAGAAGTTCAAGTGTTTTTCAAATTAGAAAAATAATTCTTTATGGAGTATTATGGAGTTTATATATGTACATATGTATTTTTCACAATTATTATTATTTATTATTTAAAAAAAAAAAAAATATTCTTAACTTCAAAAATCAAAATAACTTTTAGCTTAGTTAATTTGAAAATATCAAACATATTTCAAAAAGTTACACTTTAATACGAATTTAGTTAAATTAATTTTTATGCTATTTTTAGTTTTTCAATAACTTTGGTATTTTAAGAGTAATTTCTCTCAGTGTACGCACCACAGGAGATCGCCTGCAAACAGAATGCGGTTCCTTGAGCTGCGCGGTTGCAGCACTTAGGCTGAGCGGTCGGGGGTAACTGCCGCACAAATCTCAGATTGTCAACGTGTGCGCTCAAAGGTGTTGCCACCAAAGAGCAAGAACAAGAAGAAGAAGAAGAAAGAGAGAGAGTCTCGAGTCTGTAATTAGCCCTGGCAACGGTAATGCTAACGGTGTGTGGTAGGCGGGGGGTAGGCGCATTACTTCTGCCTACCTGGACAACCAACAACAAAACAAACATGTCGTATGTGGATGGAGAGGGGAGAACTGAATTGTTGTTAACAAATTTACATGGCGATCTTGGGCAGCTGCTGCAATCAGCAACGAACAGCGTGTTGCAATAAGTAAGTGGTAAGCAGTAAGTGGCAACTAGGTAAGTGGTGTGTGTGTGTGTGTGTGTGTGTGTGTGTGTGTGTGTGTGTGTGTGTGTGTGTGTGTGTGTGTGTGTGTGTGGTAAGTGTAGTGAATGCTCATTAAGATGGATTTACGAGTCTTATACCTAGAGCTGATCTAACCTGACCCGATACCATCCTGTGGCCATAAAAGCTGCCCAGCAATGCGCATGCATCTTCATCTCCTCCCCTATCCCCCCTGCCACTATCTCATCGGAGGTTCAACGGTTCAGACTTTCTTTGCCATCATTATCATTATTATTATTATTTTTATTTTTTTTTGGTTGTCGCCCTGCGTTGGTCGCATTCGTAAATTGTTTTCACTTTATTGCCTTTTGGCTGCGTTGGGCCAACATTTGACGGCACACACTGTACTTATAGATGTCACTCTATAGTTAGAATATATCTTTTTTTTAAGGGTGGGTTGGGGGGGGGGTGGGGCGTCCCATCCAGCAGAGGCAGCAAAGAGGCAAGTGTGCAACTCACAGCTGACTGGCAATGACAATGGGCCAAAAGCATCTTAAACTTTGGCAGTGATAGTTGTACAGATACCCTGTAATTGTCAAATATGAACAAATTTTTGGGATATATTCACATATATCAAGAGTTGAACTTTAATTTGATTAAGAAATCGCTACATTTGAAGTTCAGCCCAGTACAGGGTATCGGCACGTCGTTGATTTGACTGCCGCTAGTGATAATGATGATTAAATTTACCGCGACTTTCGTTGGCAACGAAGCCAAATGTCATTGAACCCCACTCAAAACAATTTCGAAAAAAAATGAGAAAAAAAAAACACAAATATTTCTAACTGAAATTATTGAAATATTGAAAGACAAGAACGATGATAGAAGAAGAAGAAGTAGAAGAAGCAGCAGCAACAGATAAAGAGCACAAATGTCTTTTATCGCAAGTGAAAAAGAGAAAGAGATGCGCGCGCGTCTTCTTTTAATGTCTCTATTGCTATCTCCCTCCAATCGTATCTCTCTCTCTCTTTCTATGTCATAGAGTGTCGCACTTATTATTTCGCATTTTTCTTGACACATGTGAACTGATTGCCATTTGCAGTAATTTTTGCTACACTTTTTTCGTTTTTTTTATTTTTTTTTTTTTGAAACATAGCCAACGACAACATTAAGAACTGGCTAAAAAAAAAAAATCCGAGGCCAAAAATAATTTGTCATAGGCACAGACTGCACGACTAGAGGATATGCTGTAATTTCTGTCGAAATAAAAACAGTCTCAAATGGAGAGTTTAGAGAGAGTGAAAGCAAAAGTTAATTAGAAGAAATTATTTAAGTTGCGATCTCAACTAAGTATAATTAAGAATGTATATAAATTTGTTTACAGCAATATAATCAATATATATTTTATTCTAAATTTGTACATTTTTCTTGTAAATATTAAAATTTCTTAATTTAATTTTTTTGTAATTAAATAAATTTAGTTTTATATTTTAATTAAATAAATTTAATTTTATATTTTGATTAAATATAATTTGTGAATATAATTTATGAAAGTTCTTTAATTTTGTTTAATCCAATTAATTAAAGTTAATTAAATTAATTAATTATTAATAATTATATAATTTTTTCATTTTAATTAAAAATAATTTGTAGTCAATTGATAATCTGTTGGCTACAAATAAATAAAAAATTATAAATAAATAAAAAAAAAATAAAAAATTTAATAATTAAAAATATAAGTACATTCTTTATAAAATAAGATATTATACTATTTGAAGTATACATATTATTTAAAAAGTGTATTTCTATTATATATATAATAAATGTAGATAATTGAGGATATATTTATGTATATTAATATAAAAAAATACAAATGAGAAATGCGAGTTTTGAAAAACTTTTAATGGTTGTTTATAAAATCACATAATAGGACACATTCCTATCATATTTGCCTCTTTATGAATTCAACGATCTTAACTAAACACTTTCGTTTGATTTCTTCAAGTATCTAACTATATGCAACTGGTATATCTGGCTATACTTTCATTGCTTCCCCAACTAACCTCATGAAGGTGCGACATTTTCAGTACCCTCCCCCTCCCACACACACATACATATACTCACAGATACACACATATGTATGTATGCATGTGTGTATGTATCATATAACGAAATGAACATCATTTGGCATTTCACTTTCGTTAAAAATCAATTAAGCGCGCCTTTGTTAACATAACACATACTATGATATACTATGTACAACTACAACTACAACCACATCTGATATATGTACATACATATGCATGTATGTATGTATGTATGTATGTATGTATGTATGTCTATGAGTACGTGGAGCACCTTGAGAATGTTTCAGCCCTATGCTATGGTACACGCCCCCAACAATCCGCCCATCGTCAGTCTAAGTGTTATTATACACCATTTAGTTGGGGTTGTTGTTGTAGTTGTTGTTGTAGTTGTTGCTGTAGTTCCTATACCTCGTACAGTTCGTAGAGCTCATAAGTAATTAGGTAGTCAATAGTTTGCTGCTATCTGAAAATAAAAAAATGGGGGAAAAAAAATCAAAAGAAACAGAAATATATGCGACGTCGGTCTCTTTTCAGTTTTACAGCTATACCAATGTAATACCCGATGAATGGGGTCGTTTCTCAGCTCAGATCATCAATATTTACACTCTATAAGAAATTAAGAAACTATTACTCAAGAAAATCCATTTTTTTTTTTTCAGTAATTCAAGATATTATCAAATAATAATAAATAATAATATTACAAAATAATAAAAATATATCTAATTATTAATTAAGTATTACATATAAAATCTAATTTTACCTGAGAGCACTGAACACACATATTTCTTCTTTTAAATTTATTTATGCTTATACAAAAACTTACAGATATTTGGAAAATAAGCAGTATTTTAAACTATTATTATACAAGGAAACAAATACTTTTATTGATCTACCAAAGAAAATACATATGTGAGGAAATAAGAATTCAATCTTATCGCTTTGAATTCGGAATAGTTCAAAATGCCACGGGGATTGCTTTTTTTTTTCGAATTAGCAGAGTTTTCGAATTACCGAGAAACTGAAATATCGAATATTGTTTTTAAGAGAAAATAAATTTATTAATTTGAAAAAATTTCTTTTCTCTTAAGAATAATCTTCGATATTTCTGTTTCTCGGTAGAATTTTGAATTAACAGAAATCGAATTAACGCGTCTTGACTATATAAATATACATATATCTTGTATATAGTATTAAAGATCAACTTTTTAATAATTTACAGGGTATTTCTGGTAGTCGCATACTCAGTTCGTTTTGGTCTTTATAGTTTTTAGTAGTTGATGGGCTCTAACTGATTTCTGCCCGGTATTGCCAATAAATGTTTTGCATAGAGAGAAAGAGAGAGACAGAGAGAATGTGGGGGAGAGTGAGATAGATATAGTCGTGCACTTTAGGCTTTTCCCATGATAAGTAACTTAATGAGCAAAAGCAGAGCCGAATCCAGCCGAGCTTAGCCGAGTCAAACCGAGACGAGCCGAGCCGAGTTGAGCTGAGTCCACCGTGTGCGGTGGAGAGCCGAGGAGTGCTTTTTGGAGGGGGTGGCAGACCTCATATGATATGGCGTGAACATGGCCATATCTGTTCTACAAATATATGTATATATACTATATACATGCTATGTATATATAGTGTATATATGTATGTAATACAAGTCTATTGCCGAGTTGGTGGGCGTCAGTCAACTTGGCTCGACTATTTCTGTTACTTGTCTCGCTTGTCGCGACAAATGTTTCTTCCAAGTTTTTAGATTTTCTTGAATTTTTTTCTATTTTTTTTTTCTGTTAGTCGTGTCAATCTCATTTTTGTAGTGCTGGGGGCGTCTCAGGCGCGCCAAGCATTTTCCAATGGAAATTTTGACTAATTTTCAGCGCTGGGGGTCGAAGACCTCTTGACGAACCGACGTACCACATCCACATTATAATAAATTAGATGAGAATACACTCACCAAAAAACAGCTACAATTAATGTCTGCAACATGCATATGTCGCATTAGCTGAATGTGTCCAAAAATCTACTAAATATATACCATACTAAAAACAATCAATGGTCGTCGCATAATTAGCCAAAAAAAAAAACAACTAAAAAGTAGTAGAGGAGAGGAGTGGAGAGGAGAAATATGTCTGGTCTGTGGCAATGTTACATTTTCGCCAATTAAGCGGCAATCAGCATGAAGGGAACTGCACGGAGAGCAGAGCAGCAAATAGGGGGTTGAATTTGGATTGGGTTGGGTTTGAATTTTGTGGGCTATTTGGAAGTATTTTTCTCGGTGCGTGTTAAAATTAAAAACTCGTAAAATGCCAAACAAACGTAAATTGCAGCATAACAAGCATTTAATGGCTCATAAAAAGGAAACACAGGCACACTCACTATCTCTCCCTCTCTCTCTCTCTCTCTATACATATATCGCCATCTCTTTCACACGCTGTCCCTATAGTCTACACCCTATAGAGCCATCAACAGTTATGAACTAAAAACTACCCTACACTTTCATAGGTACTATGCATACGAAGTTAGGGTCGAAGAGAAAGGGGCTGTTGTTCCATCAGCCGAAAAAGTGTGTTAAACATTTTAATGGATTAATCCGGAACTTATCTATTGGAATTTTTATATTTGTTATTGTTATTGTTTTTGCTGTTTTGTGGCTAACATTTGTTAGTCTGCTGGTCACATTGACATGATGATATACCCCGGCTCAGGTCATGGTATAATAATTTTGAAAAGTACTTATGTATTCTGGAACTCATCTGCATAATAGCCGCATATTTAGATGGACACTTAATTAAAGCTTTCGAAATGAGCTTTAAAGCTCTTGAAAGGCAACTGTAGTTGGAAAAAACAAGAGACAGACTCGCACTTATTGGCAAATACTCGTTAAATTAACTGCTGTAAACATAATTATTGTAATATTTTTTCAATTTCCTTCTTTTTTTGTATTTTTGGAGTAGCTTAATGCTACTTAAATGGGCATAGAGCTAGAAATTTTGGTGTGGCTAGTTTTACGGTTTGTTTTGGATAATGATGTTGGTCCATTCATCGATCAATGATGATGATGATGATGATGATGATGAACGGCCAGGTTCGCAATTTTCACATGCGGGCCGTGAATGGACAGCAGAGGACAGGACACGGGCAGCACAAAGCTAGGGGTTGCACAGAGAGAAAGTAATAGAAAGAGATTGTAATATACAGAGAAAGAGAGAGAGAGATGTAGGGTATAAGCATATTAAAGCATGTAATTTCCTTGGGCATTGCAATAGGGGCAAAAATCCTGTACCGCTCCATATGACGGTTGACTTTTCGCTATGATGTGCCTCAAATAAATGTGTGGCATGCCACACACACACACAGAGAAGACACATATAGTTGCATGTGTGTGAGTGTGTGTGTGGCAGTTACTGGCAATTTTTGCCATTTGGCTTGACTTTCTTTTTGAGCTGTCTCCTTTGTTGCCTGCATGTTTCTGCGGTTGTTGTTGTTCTTGTTGTTGTGGCATTGGCTTTGCTTACGGGTTAAACATTTCGTGACCTGCATTTTGTTTAAAATAAATTGGTCTTCGTCTCAGCCAAAGAGTGTCTGTGTGAGAGACAGAGATAAACAGATATATATATAGAGAGAGAGATAGAGAGAGGAAGAGAGGTATATAGAGACATTGCCCAGAGATGCAGACCGAGACCCAGGCTAAGGCTGAGCCTGAGCCTGAGGTTGAGGTTGAGGTTGAGTCCCAGACATATGGCATGCATGTGGCGCACGTACAAACCACTTTGCTCCTTTCAATTATGTGCGAAACACACACACTTACACACACACAGACATACACAGTTAGTTAGCAACTGAGACTGTCACTTCCCATGGAACTAAAGACTCCCGACGCTGAACTCCTTCTTCTCCTTCAGCTGCTGTGACTTTTGCGCTTGTTTTTAATTACAACGGGCAAATTTGTTGTGCCTACAGCAAATACAAATAGCAAATGCACGACATACGAATACCCTACAATAATAATAATACCCTACTGCTTGTACAGTGTATGATATACAGACTTCAACGTACTAATTATAGAATATCTAAATCTTATAGTTTCTGAGTTCTAGGTACTCACACAGAAGGACGGATATACAAACCGTCGGGCACAAGGACAGGTCCTGAGTCAGAATATGTATTCCTTATGAGATCGGTGCCTGTTATGCACTCTCACAATACTCTTTTACATTCAAAGAGAGAGGATATACAAATATGTAGTCAATAAAATGGTTGAAACAATTTAAAAAATATTATAAAATATATCATGATCAGTCATATAGCGTATACCCTGTAAAAATGCAAAGAGCTGGCGCTGAATGCTTATGACACGATCGGCAAGCAAAGGGAAAGGAACATGAGTGTCACTTTCTTGCTGCTCGTGGGACCCCCGATTCGAAATCGGCATGGAATTGCGATTGCGATTGGCATGTGGGATGCGATGGGATGCGATGGGATGAGATAAGAGTGGGAGAATGAATCCCAGGCAGCGGGCAGACAGAAGTATACATAGTACTATCAACACTCGGCTGGAATAAGATGTCGAGACTACAGACATACACACACACATACATACATACATATGTATGTGTGTATATACTTACATATCTTTAGTGTCTGCACTCTGTCCCTCGACCCATGCCGACCTCTACTTCCCCTACACCCATTCCCCACCCCTAACCCCCTTTGGCATACCCTTCGCGCCAACTAAAAGTGTTATAGTTACATACAGGAAGCTGGCCCCAGTTCAGTTCAGTTGAGTTGAGTTGAGTGTGGACTGAAGTGGAGAGTGGGTCGCCGGCGACCTTGTGCAAAGGTTACCAGATAAAGAAAGCATTATGATTCCCCCGCCTCCCAGTCCAAGACAAAAGAGATAAAAAAAAGACACACACACACACACAGAGAATAAATAATGAAGAGAAGTGAAATAAAACTGAGAACGAGTGTTAAATGCGTCAGTGATAATGCCAGATGTGATGATAATGGATATAGCGGAAGAACCTAAGCGAGTATGACGACATCTCCGATTCAATATTCCCATGGAATTTTGCCACATATCATATATATATCACACACTATCTCTATCACTATATCTTTGCCTGCCACTACACCGCTACATACTATATAATACGATATGATATATGTATACCCCAGAAGATTCGCGGTATAGTAATTGTGAAATGAGATCAATTGTCTCAATCTAGGCCGATGATGATGATGATCATGATGATAATGATGATTGCATAATTACGTGTATTTCCTATTCGCAGACAGTCCAAACAGATGCAGAGAGCGAAAGTGATTGAAACACAACATTTAAGGATACGCTGCCCAAAAGGAAATGTGCAATTAAGCTGGCGAATGAGGCGAAAATGCACAACTCAATGTGAAAAGAAGAAGAAGAACATGAAGAAGAAGAAGAGAACTTGTTTGCCAAAGGGTTTCAGCTTATCAGTTGATTTATATCTGGAATGGTCATTGGAGCGGATAGCATTTAAGCACTTCCGATCACCATGGGGAGACTACGAGGAAGTCACAGATTAGAACATGAGTGCGAATCAATTGTATTGTCGCATGGAGAATTCATAATCAGAACACGACACAGACACGCCCATTTGCTGAACTCCATTTACCATATTCAAAACAGTCGCAACTTTGGCAAAACTCAAGCGATCTTCAAGTGCTATATCATTCTATAGAGGATATAACTTCAAGCTTCGATCTGCAATCAAATACAAATTTGAAAGCTATGAAAAATGTTAAAAGAATTTTAATTTATGACAAGTCTTTATGGAATATTTGTCTATATGTGCATACATATGTACATTCGTATGTTCTCCTCACAAGCTCAAATTAAAATTCAACGAAAATTAAGCGAGAGAAACAATGAGAGGGAGAGAGTTGGTAGAGAGAGAGAGGGAGAGAGAGGCTGGCAAAAATTCTGTGGCAATTAATTTATGCTATGTTTGATTGATGATTAATCCAGACTTTGACTTTTGCCATTGACAAACTGCTGAACAACAACAACAACAAAAATAAATAAATAAAAAGAAGAAGAAGAGGCACACAATGAATTGAAGAAGATGAAGAAAGTGTATATGCGGTATCGATGTGATGTACCCCAAAATGTTCCAACCACTTTAGCCCAAGAAGCCCTTTTATAAGAATACGAAATACAGAAAAATTTATAAAAAATAAATAAATCATAAATAAAACATAAAATAATAAATATATAATAATTGAAAAAATTAAATAAAATTGAATAAAATTAAAAAAATAAATTTAAAATTATATATAACCTGTAAATTTATAATAAATTTCGAAAAAAATCAGGGCTCTTAAACTATATATACAATTATTATGAAACTGCAAATCAATTTTATGGAGCAAATATTTCAACTGAGAAATGAAATATTTTCCCAATTCTAAACTTGATATCAACAACCTCAGTTCACTTTCAATCTAATTAATGTTGGGATTTTACCAGAACATATGCGCCATATGTGTTATTCCTATTGGTAAATTCCTCAAAATTCCATATCCCGTCATATCGTCCATATCCCGTCCATATCCCGTCATATCATATCAAAATTCCATATCCCGTCATATCGGTTAGGGTATTTGAGTATCATTCCGCATACTATCAATGGACTCGATCATTTCATTGTAATTGCAAATATGGGCGGAAGCGAAAAGCTTATGTTATACAATACATATATACAGAAACATATATGTATATACGTACATGTATTGTATATATGTATGTATTGGGGAAATCGGGGTTACGCATAAGGGCAGTCCCGGCATAAGATCATGCCGAACCGTTTTGAGGTCGCTCGACAGCGACGAACGATCTAGGAAGTTGTAACCGCAAATGAGTATGGGTATGTATGTGTCTGTATGTATACGTATGTAGCTGTAGATATATATATATATATATATATATATATATATATATATATATATATATGCAATTGATATTCCTTTGATTTCAAAATGCCAATTTTAATTGCATAAGTTGCAGAATTTCCTTAGAAAAATGTGTTGATTTGTGTTTCTGCGTTGTTGAAGTGCGTCAACTTTGATATGGATACGGCGTATTTTGTGCCATTACCTCGTAAATCTTACGCGTATAATTCCCCAACCCAATCTTAGAATCCACTAATTCTTTCCCGCACCCTTCTTTCGCCTTTCACATACATTTTCCAACGTATGGCGCTATTTTATCGGACTCTTGTTGGGATTGAAACCGTTGGACACTTTGACCAACAACGAGTTTCTTTGCTTCACTATAATGATCGGAGCATATCGTATGACGAATGAAAAATACATATTTCATTTAAAAATTATGTTTACAATTAATTACTTTTCAATTAATAACTACACCAAAAATATGGTGTAAATATTGAAGATATATCGATAAAATTTTAATTTGTTGAACATTTTAAAATTTCTAAAATAAATTTCATATTTATAAAAAAAATGTTCAAAAATTCATGCCAATTTCCAAATTATAAATATTAATTATATAATAGTGTCATACTCTATATTGAAATATAATCAATAAAATTTAAATTTATTGAAAATTTCAAAATTCATAAATTTTAAAAAATTATATTTATAAAAATTTAAAATTTTCTAAAATAAAAAAATGTTCAAAAATTCACGCCTATTTCTAAATATATAGATATTAATTATATAATAGTGTCATACTCTATATTGAAATATAATCAATAAAATTTAAATTTATTGAAAATTTCAAAATTCATAAATTTCTAAGAATTATATTTAGAAAAATTTTAAATTTTCAAAAATTCACGCCTATTTCCAAATTATAAATATTAATTATATAATAGTGTCATACTCTATATTGAAATATAATCAATAAAATTTAAATTTATAGAAAATTTTAAAATTCATAAATTTCTAAAAATTATATTTTTAAAAATTTAAAATTTTCGAAAATAAAAAAATTTTCAAAAATTCACGCCCATTTTTAAATTCTAAATATTAATTATATAATAAAATGAGAGTGCCGTCAAGTGTCATACTCCATAACAAATTCCAAATATGCACAATAAATACATATATGTATAATATATGTACATATGTAGTAGTATGTTGAAATGGCAATAATTCTGCATAATTGCGAAAACAAACGCTGCACACTGTTCAAGACGCCGCGCCGCACAAATACAAAATACAAATATTCCTCCCCGGGGGCAAGTTACCATATCAAGCTGCACAGTTCCATGCTTCAAAGACCCAAAACATGCCTCGAAATTAACGTCAACCCGCATGCCATGATATCGTATCGCACAATCGGCAATACTACGTAATGCTTCGGCAACATTAAAAAAAAAAAAAACATAAAATTACTATATAACATATATTATATTATACAGTATATGAAAATGCAAATTTAACAAAAAAAATTAACAATAATGCGGTATGTGACGGAAGCAGGATTTCAATTGCAATTTCAGTTTCAATTCCCATTTGCTCATAATTATATATATACCTACATATATGTATATTTACTAAATGTATGTTTGTATAACATTTTATTGACAAACATAAATGTTGCCATGCATGGATATTTCATTAGATCTGTGCGTCCATACATATAATGGGCCACTCTTCATACAGAAATTCAAGTTCATTTGCGTTATGCCTTTAAGGTTTTCAAACCCATAAAAAAAACACCAACAAAAAAGCAAAAAAAAAACAAAATGTTTGAAAACTTCAAAAGACAACAACGAAAACTGAAATCTGTTAATAGTCGAAGACAAGATACCCTAAATTGCAACACATACAAAAGCGTGACTTGGAAGAATATACAGGTCGATTCTCAGCTCCGTATCCGCACAAAAAGTGCGGATTTTTAAATGTTTTTTCGGATTTTAATTGAAATTGCACGGGCTTGATAAAAACTAACACTTCGACTGATATCTACAAAATGGTATTAATGTCTATCGAAATTTAAAACTAAAAAAAAATTATTCTGATTTTGCGGAAATTTGAAAGTGAAAGGATGTTTTAAAAAAATATTCTACATAAGAAAAGTTTAAAATACTAGCGTAAAATAAGATTTAAATTATAAATAAAAATTGAAATAATTAAAAAATAATAATATTCATAATATAGTTAAAAATAACACTTAAATTATACATAAAAGTTGAAATAATAATTATAATTGAAAAATTGAATTCCCTTAACTTTCTGCTCAGCACTGATAAATAAAAATATATAAAATTAAATAACAAATAAATTAAGAAAATACCACAAATCTAGTATATTTTAGTATCGAATACAAATTTGTAACAAATTATAAAGTATCTGCAATTACAGGGTATATTCACACACACACACACACACACACACATACTCATCCATACACATTCCGCTAAGAGCAACCTTGAGAATAAAGCCACAAAATCAAGCAAAATGTATGCATAGTTTTGTTGTTTGTTTGTTGTTGTTGTTTTTTTTTGTTGCTCTCTCTCTCTCTCTCCCTCCCCCCCCCCCCCCCCCCCCCTCTTCTCTCTCTCTCTCTCTCTTCCTATAGAACTGACAATCTATGGGGTCTGTTCAAATCCGATCGAAATCGCACTTTTCATTCGGATTGGGAACGAGAAGCAAAAATGATAATACAGATCTACTCTCAAATCCAAATCCGAAAGAAACGCACAGTTTTGGTATTGGTGAGTCCTTCCAATGCGCACTTTCCATTCGGATTTCGAAATCCTAAGCAAAAATTAATACACAGCTTTGTTTCCATTTCCAAAATCGAACGAATCGTACGGTTTTGTTATTGCTAAGTGTTCCAAAACCGCATGTTTCTTTCGCATACGGAAATATGAGCATGTTCGTACATTAATATTTGTTTATGAATTATTTAATCCAGCCAAAATAGATCTTTGGATCATCACAATCAGTATCTATGGTGTGGTCATTTCACTTTGTTTCCCACATATGTAGCGATGATGTTTAGCGATAATCAGCTGATAGATGATGGAACTCAACTGAATTGTAATGAAATAAACTAAACTCAACTGAAAATCAAATAGAAATAAAGTAAATATTTACAGACATTGGAAACTGAAATTGTAATCGTACTCAGTATAGTACGTATGTTAGTTGTTACCTTGTTGGCCCATGTTTTTGTTTGCGGATATAAACAAAAAAAAAAAAAAAAAAATGGGGCTGACATTAATAGCCAAGTTTACGATGCCAACGAGGCCAATATACTACATATAGCGAAAATATATATACTGGATAGATGTAGTTATAACTCGGGAGAATTCAAGTAAACGATGCAAATGTGCACATTTCCAGAAAGGAGGCTCAAAATTAATCAAATATGTCAACGTCTTTGCTTTCCAATTAGTTGTCAGTTCAATGATCTCAGCGTTCCTATCTCAATCTATGCAAATGTATCTGTATCTGTATCTGTATCTACGGCTACATCTTGATCTCAATCTGTGATGGTGTCGGCAATAAGCATTATTATTGGCATTTCTGCGAATATACATAGAGCTCATCAGCTCATTCATTAAATTAATATATACAAACCATGTAGGAGAAGATTCAGGTGAGATGGTAGGAGATGAGGAGCATGGAGGTGGTTGGCAAGTCACGCGAGCAAAGCTCTTCTACTCTCTATGCTATTGTATCTTTTAAGTATGCGCAAATGTTGTTGTGCTCTTAAGCATAACGCCCAATTCTAAATCCCAGGCTTTTTAGTCAAAACTGAAACCAAAACACCAACAACAACAAAAAAAACCAAACACAACTAAAAACTAAAGAAACCAAGAAAAAAAAACTGAAAGAAAACAAAAACATAAACGAAATCTTTGCCGACCCCTTCTCAGCTCAGCTCAGCGCCGTATTAATTGTCGGCTAAATTGTGTTTGAACACGGACGGACCGACGGACGGACCGATGGACCGATGGACCGACGGACGGACAGTGGCTCGAACAGGTACAGCTACAGGTACCTGTAGATAGCTGCAGCGGTAATCAAGCAAAGGTTGACCAATAAAACACACACACACACATACCATCAACACTCACACACACACACACCATGAACACATACACGCAAAGAGAAGGAAGCTAGAGGAAGCAGTTACAGCGTCTGGAGTTCTTATTTCGGGTTCTATTTAAACCTGGCTAACAGGTACATTTTGGACCTATTGTTGTCACTGTTGTTCTTCTTGTTGTTGTCGTGGATGGATGGTGGGGGTGGGGGGGGAGGGCTTTATTTAAATAAATCGTAGATTAGTGTCGTTTAGCAATTTGGTTGGTATGCTCGCTGCGGTAAATTCTCAGACCATCTCTTTCCAATTAGTTGCTACCTCTTCGGTTCAGTCCGCTGAGGTTCGGTTCGGTTTGGTTCGGACTCCGACTCGGTTTCGGTCTTGGTCTTGGTCTGCCTCAAGATCGTATTGATTAAGACCTTCAAAGCGAAGCGCGTGCTGGAAACCAGTCTCCCAAAACCCAAAAACCAATCCAGTGCCAACTTAAATCTCTATACCCATAGTAACCTACACCTATACTTACCTCCACACCCTTTACCTCTTTACATTAACGATACATATACCAATAAAAAAGATATAGAGAAAATGGCAGTCTTTATGATTCACACATTGCGGATTTGTGTGATATATTTAAGGACCAAGTCCTGATTTCAATATACCATTAAAATTTCTTGAAATCACTTTATAATATGGTAATATGTATATATAGTATATGTTATATGGCCACTATGGGGCACTTTTGACCGCAGTGCAGTCTTTACTGATATCCGATAACAGTTCAAATTATTAATTATGTTCATTTCTTTTATGGAACAGTTTCTTAATGTTTGCTAACAATTTATTTTTATATGCTACTTCCACAGAACTCTTTACTACATACATACATATAATATATTTATGCTTGGGCCATTTCAAGTGATAATCGAGCACTAAAATATAAAAATTAAAACAAATGCATTTTGTGTCAGACACTGTTCAAAAATCATGTGCAGTTTGTTTGTCTGCACCTATGAAATTGTTGAATTCAATTCCTTAGGTTGCCACTCATTTCGCTAAGTGTAGTTTCATAAATTTTTGATAAGTCTAGAAAATGCTGTAGGCCTATGGACTGTGCCTTGATACTCTCTGATTGCGTCTAATTTTGTTACTATATGTATATATATATTTTTTAATGATTTTTTATGGTTCTCATTACATTACGTAGTGAGAGATAGGGAGTACGCACACAGTCGCCGACGAGGTCAAGCGCGGCCATTGAAATGAAAGTAGGGGTACTTATAGTTCGAGTTCGAGCATTTGCGATTAGATTAGATCCTAAAGCCCAGCACACACACACACACACATACACACAGAAGACACAGAACACTTCCCCAGCCCTGTACCCTCTTCACCCTTCTCTTCTTTTCGTTGTGAAGATTTTCCTTCTTTTTTTTTTTTTGTAAGTGGCAACAGTTTAGGTCTCTCCCCGTCCCACACTGAACCTCATTCTGGGGAGAGTTCAATCCAATTTCAAGCCGTTGCTTAAAAACGTATTTATCAATTGGAACAGGTGAACCACATACATATATACGCTATCCCTATCCAATACGCTCTCTATCTTTCACTATCTCTGTTTCTTTCTCTATACATATACATATAAATGTATGTAGGTACCACACTTTCCGTCTCACGCACTACAAGTGCGTGCCTCCCTTTAGATAGTTTATGACAGGGCTTTGGGCTTTTAAGACCCTGTCGCGTCGTCGTTGCCAGGCATGCGATATGCAATCTTAATAGTGCGCACAAATCAATCATAAAAGAAAAAGAAACCGTTAACCGATTTTTCAATAACCGTACCGCCTTATACCCCAACTGGCTAGGTTGTGCTTGATACAATTATGTATATCTATCAGTCGCCTGGTAACACCCGCCTGGCCAAAGGTATTATCAGCCAACTATTCAGTTGTGTTGCGTTGATTGATCTCATTTCAATTTCTACTTAAAATGCTCAACTTCAAAATACCTACAAATTATAATCTCAATAAATCATTATCGCTTCCGTCCCTGGTTTTGATCCCACCCCACATCCCATTTGTACAGAAATTTTCAATTTTCCAAAAATTTTGATACAGAAGCAAACCTTAACAAAAAGTCACAAAAATATAAAATGTAAAATCCAATTTTTGTGCCCAATCGATTTTTGCCAGGAGCAGTATTTTAGAAAATATGGCCCAAAAACTGAAAAAATGGTCAAAAACACCCTTTTGACCAAAAAATGAAAACTGTCTCAACTTTGAGAAACCATAAGTATGCGAAATCTGGAGCGATTTTCAAAGTGTTTGCATTTTTGGAAATGTCTTTCATCCGACTTTAAATTGATATCAAATGTTGTATATACCTTTTTGAAAATATGGCAAGTAGATTGAAAAATTGTAAAAATATCGGTTTTGGAGGTAAAAAATTAGACTGAGTAAACTTTGACAATCCATAACTTTCTCAAAAATTAACCGATTTTCAAAATTTTTGCATTTTTGTCAATGTTTCTGATCATATATTAAAACTGCATCAAAAAATTCACAATTTTGTCACTTTTTAATTTTTGACCATTTTTCGCCATTTTTGCATACCAACCCCTTAACAAAAAGTACAAAAATTTTAAAATTTTGAAATCAAAATTTTTTTGTGCCCAATCGATTTCTGGCATCGAAATAAGCATAAAAAACTTTACAGCACTTGATTTGGAGCAGTATTTTAGAAAATATGGCCAAAAAACTGAAAAAATGGTCAAAAACACCCTTTTGACCAAAAAATGAAAACTGTCTCAACTTTGAGAAACCATAAGTATGCGAAATCTGGAGCGATTTTCAAAGTGTTTGCATTTTTGGAAATGTCTTTCATCCGACTTTAAATTGATATCAAATGTTGTATATACCTTTTTGAAAATATGGCAAGTAAAGTGAAAAATTGTAAAAATATCGGATTTCAAGGTAAAAATTAGACTGAGTAAACTTTGACAATCCATAACTTTATCAAAAATTAACCGATTTTCAAAATTTTTGCAATTTTGTCAATGTTTCTGATCATATATTAAAACTGCATCAAAAAATTGGCCATTTTGTCACTTTTTAATTTTTTACCATTTTTCGCCATTTTTGCATACCAACCCCTTAACAAAAAGTAAAAAAATTTTAAAATTTTGAAATCAAAATTTTTTTGTGCCCAATCGATTTCTGGCATCGAAATAAGCATAAAAAACTTTACAGCACTTGATTTGGAGCAGTATTTTAGAAAATATGGCCAAAAAACTGAAAAAATGGTCAAAAACACCCTTTTGACCAAAAAATGAAAACTGTCTCAACTTTGAGAAACCATAAGTATGCGAAATCTGGAGCGATTTTCAAAGTGTTTGCATTTTTGGAAATGTCTTTCATCCGACTTTAAATTGATATCAAATGTTGTATATACCTTTTTGAAAATATGGCAAGTAAAGTGAAAAATTGTAAAAATATCGGATTTCAAGGTAAAAAATTAGACTGAGTAAACTTTGACAATCCATAACTTTCTCAAAAATTAACCGATTTTCAAAATTTTTGCAATTTTGTCAATGTTTCTGATCATATATTAAAACTGCATCAAAAAATTGGCCATTTTGTCACTTTTTAATTTTTGACCATTTTTCGCCATTTTTGCAAACCAACTTCTTAACAAAAAGTCAAAAAATTTTAAAATTTTGAAATCAAAATTTTTTGTGCCCAATCGATTTCTGCCATCAAAATAAGCATAAAAAACTTTACAGCACTTGATTTGGAGCAGTATTTTAGAAAATATGGCCAAAAAACTGAAAAAATGGTCAAAAAATGTCCTTTTGGCCAAAAAATGAAAACTGTCTCAACTTTGAGAATTCAGAAGTATGCGAAATCTGGAGCGATTTTCAAAGTGTTTGCATTTTTGGAAATGTCTTTCATCCGACTTTAAATTGACATCAAATGTTGTATATACCTTTTTGAAAATATGGCAAGTAAAGTGAAAAATTGTAAAAATATCGGATTTCAAGGTAAAAAATTAGACTGAGTAAACTTTGACAATCCATAACTTTCTCAAAAATTAACCGATTTTCAAAATTTTTGCATTTTTGTCAATGTTTCTGATCATATATTAAAACTGCATCAAAAAATTCTCCATTTTGTCACTTTTTAATTTTTGACCATTTTTCGCCATTTTTGCATACCAACCCCTTAACAAAAAGTACAAAAATTTTAAAATTTTGAAATCAAAATTTTTTTGTGCCCAATCGATTTCTGGCATCGAAATAAGCATAAAAAACTTTACAGCACTTGATTTGGAGCAGTATTTTAGAAAATATGGCCAAAAAACTGAAAAAATGGTCAAAAACACCCTTTTGACCAAAAAATGAAAACTGTCTCAACTTTGAGAAACCATAAGTATGCGAAATCTGGAGCGATTTTCAAAGTGTTTGCATTTTTGGAAATGTCTTTCATCCGACTTTAAATTGATATCAAATGTTGTATATACCTTTTTGAAAATATGGCAAGTAAAGTGAAAAATTGTAAAAATATCGGATTTCAAGGTAAAAAATTAGACTGAGTAAACTTTGACAATCCATAACTTTCTCAAAAATTAACCGATTTTCAAAATTTTTGCAATTTTGTCAATGTTTCTGATCATATATTAAAACTGCATCAAAAAATTGGCCATTTTGTCACCTTTTAATTTTTGACCATTTTTCGCCATTTAACAAAAAGTACAAAAATTTTAAAATTTTGAAATCAAAATTTTTTGTGCCCAATCGATTTCTGCCATCAAAATAAGCATAAAAAACTTTACAGCACTTGATTTGGAGCAGTATTTTAGAAAATATGGCCAAAAAACTGAAAAAATGGTCAAAAAATGTCCTTTTGGCCAAAAAATGAAAACTGTCTCAACTTTGAGAATTCAGAAGTATGCGAAATCTGGAGCGATTTTCAAAGTGTTTGCATTTTTGGAAATGTCTTTCATCCGACTTTAAATTGACATCAAATGTTGTATATACCTTTTTGAAAATATGGCAAGTAAAGTGAAAAATTGTAAAAATATCGGATTTCAAGGTAAAAAATTAGACTGAGTAAACTTTGACAATCCATAACTTTCTCAAAAATTAACCGATTTTCAAAATTTTTGCAATTTTGTCAATGTTTCTGATCATATATTAAAACTGCATCAAAAAATTGGCCATTTTGTCACTTTTTAATTTTTGACCATTTTTCGCCATTTTTGCAAACCAACTTCTTAACAAAAAGTCAAAAAATTTTAAAATTTTGAAATCAAAATTTTTTGTGCCCAATCGATTTCTGCCATCAAAATAAGCATAAAAAACTTTACAGCACTTGATTTGGAGCAGTATTTTAGAAAATATGGCCCAAAAACTGAAAAAATGGTCAAAAAATGTCCTTTTGGCCAAAAAATGAAAACTGTCTCAACTTTGAGAAACCATAAGTATGCGAAATCTGGAGCGATTTTCAAAGTGTTTGCATTTTTGGAAATGTCTTTCATCCGACTTTAAATTGACATCAAATGTTGTATATACCTTTTTGAAAATATGGCAAGTAAAGTGAAAAATTGTAAAAATATCGGATTTCAAGGTAAAAAATTAGACTGAGTAAACTTTGACAATCCATAACTTTCTCAAAAATTAACCGATTTTCAAAATTTTTGCATTTTTGTCAATGTTTCTGATCATATATTAAAACTGCATCAAAAAATTCACAATTTTGTCACTTTTTAATTTTTGACCATTTTTCGCCATTTTTGCATAGCAAACCCTTAACAAAAAGTAAAAAAATTTTAAAATTTTGAAATCAAAATTTTTTTGTGCCCAATCGATTTCTGGCATCAAAATAAGCATAAAAAACTTTACAGCACTTGATTTGAAGCAGTATTTTAGAAAATATGGCCAAAAAACTGAAAAATGGTCAAAAAATGTCCTTTTGGCCAAAAAATGAAAACTGTCTCAACTTTGAGAAACCATAAGTTTGCGAAATCTGGAGCGATTTTCAAAGTGTTTGCATTTTTGGAAATGTCTTTCATCCGACTTTAAATTGACATCAAATGTTGTATATACCTTTTTGAAAATATGGCAAGTAGATTGAAAAATTGTAAAAATATCGGATTTCAAGGTAAAAAATTAGACTGAGTAAACTTTGACAATCCATAACTTTCTCAAAAATTAACCGATTTTCAAAATTTTTGCAATTTTGTCAATGTTTCTGATCATATATTAAAACTGCATCAAAAAATTCTCCATTTTGTCACTTTTTAATTTTTGACCATTTTTCACCGTTTTTGCATACCAACCCCTTAACAAAAAGTCA